>VDFB02258584.1:0-164172 GCA_007258455.2 Sequoia sempervirens
GGGCCATTGCTAGAGGAAGCCGTAAAGAATACACGGCTTGTGGTTGATGAGCAAAAAAAATTTTGGCGAAGAAAAGGTTGCAGCATTTTATCTGATGGGTGGACAGATGGACAAAATAGAACTCTCCTTAACTTTTTAGTGGCCTCTAATGGTGGATTGGTGTTTCTAAAATCAATAGATGCCTCCCATGAAGTTAAAAATGTTGAGACTTTATGCAATCTATTAGATGGGGTGGTCCAGGAGGTTGGAGTTGATAATGTTGTCCAAATCATCACGGACAACGCAGCTGCATATGTAGCTACAGGTAGACTACTTATGGAGAGGTATCCCACAATTGCATGGTCTCCATGTGCTGCACATTGCTTAGACCTATTGCTAGAGGACATTGGTAAGATTTCATGGGTCAAAAGTGTGGTTGAAGATGCAAAAAGTGTTACAAAATTTATCTACAACCATACTTGGGTGCTTTCTTTGATGAGGAAATTTACAAATGGCAAGGACCTTGTGCGCCCTGGAGTGACACGATTTGCTAGCCACTTCCTCACATTGCAAAGCATTCTTGGTGCCATTGGTCATCTCAAGCAAATGTTCGTGTCCGATGCTTGGAAGGAGTCCTCATTTTCCAATAGACCTGAAGGGAAGAGGATTGTTGCCATAGTTTTTGATGAGACATTCATCAAAAATGGAGAGTTGATGGGGGTAAGTAGCAATCACACAAAAAAAAATTATACATGATAATCTATTTGCTGTTTTTATTTTTTGAGGGGTTAATTTTGTTATGATTTAACATTTGTTTTCATTTTTTTAGGTGACAGAACCTTTGGTGAGGGTTCTTCGTATGGTGGATGGAGATGGCATGCCAATGGGTTTCATCTATGAGGCCATGGATAGGGCCAAAGAGGCCATATCACGTTACTATGGTGGCAACAAAAGGAAATATGAAATCATATGGTGCATCATTGATCGGAGATGGACACACCAACTCCACCAGCTGATTCATGCCTTTGCCTACTTCTTGAATCCGAAGTTCTACTTCTCGGACACATTTAAGGCGGATGAGGAGGTCATGGAAGGTCTTGTCATATGCATTGATAGGATGGTGCCTGATCATGAGCTGAGAGATAAAGTGCTTGATGAGTTGGAGGTGAGATTTGTTACATCTTATTTATGAATTTGCAATGTTGAGCCTTGACTATCTATGAATTTTCTATATTTGATTTACTTTTTCTTTTATCTATTCAAGGTCTACAAGGGTGCAGAGAGGAGACTCTTTTCCTCCCAGCAAGCAATTGAAAGGAGAGGAAAACAACAACCAAGTAAAAAATGAAATTAGAAACTTGATTCTTACATACAGATTGTTTACTTTATTCTTATTTCTTAATACTTATATTTTTTAAACATGTTTTTGTAGATCTATGGTGGGAGAACTATGGTGCTAGCACACCAAATCTTCAAAAGCTAGCCATACGTGTCTTGTCACAGCCATGCAGTGCTTCTGGGTGTGAACGGAATTGGAGTTTGTTTGAGAACATTCACACAAAGAAGAGGAATAGGTTGACTCAGCAGCGCCTAAATGATTTAGTTTTTGTTCGATACAACCTTCGCCTTTGAACTAGAAAGGTGGAGGGTGTTTCACATGAGTCCATCGACTTGGATGACATTGATCCATATGGTGAATGGACTATTGATGAACAAAATGATGAGGCTGATGTCTTCCTTACTGATGAGGATCTTGCTAAATTAGAGAGAGCAGCAGCAACAGAAGAAGAAGCAGCAAGATTGGATGCCATGGAGGACGATGAAGACACATTTGAATATCATGTTTCCCCTACTCAATCTCCTAGTCCTCGTTTGGATACTATAGCATGGGGGAACCTTCTAGTTCTAGGCCTCCAAAATTGAGTACCATTGGGAGGGGAAAAAGGAAGATGTAGATTACATGTGGTTGTTAATGTTTTCCTCTTTTTGACATGATTATATGTAAACATTTATAAACTTATGATGCTGTTATACATTGAAA
This sequence comes from Sequoia sempervirens, assembly GCA_007258455.2. NCBI lineage: Eukaryota > Viridiplantae > Streptophyta > Pinopsida > Cupressales > Cupressaceae > Sequoia > Sequoia sempervirens. Next base: position 2,021 of record VDFB02258584.1, read on the forward strand.
CTATGAGTATTTGATGACTATGAATGATGAAATTTCAATTATTGGGTGTTTAATGATCATGACATGTGTAATCTTTGAATTATGAGTGTTTGATAATCAAATTAGGCTCTTATGTTCTCTAAATGCATTAATTTGTTCTTGTTTTTTTGTAAAACTACGGTTTTTTTTTTCCCGAGTTCGTGCCGAGTCCCAAGTCCGAGTCATATTTTTGGGCTGTCGAGTCTGCGGCGAGTCCGAGTTTTCCAACTATGGTACAACCTTCCTAGGGGCCGAACTTCAAGATAAAATCCAATTCTTCACCATAAATTCTGAAATTGTATAGATAGGGTCGCCTCAAGCATAGGAAGAGTTTGAGCCAATACCCACAATGAAAATTAAATCGTACGAAGAGCTGCAATCAAAAACGTCCTTCAACCATGACTGAACCAGCAAGCTATAAACTGAAAATAACATCAAAATTCTTCAACACTGATGCACAATATGCACTTCTGAATGAAGCACACTCCTAATTGACCATCTAGGGAACCATAGTTTTAGGCCCGAAGAATGGTGTAAAATTGCTAAGCTTCCCCCTTAGCCGGGTTCTGAATTCAATCCAACAACATTTTGATATAATTTTTCAAAAATGAGAAATGAATGAGCAATGGCCTGCTTTTATAGAATTGAAGATGATTGTTGGCTTTCCATCTTCCTCCAAAAGGGACGTCCTTTTTACTTTTGCAATAATTTAATTCACCTTTTTCTCTTCTTCATTTTGGCGTCCAAGTTTCCTTAGGGAAATATTAAACATTTAAATGTTTAATTTGTTTAATTCCTTCATGAGGCGTCCTCCCTTAATGGCCCCCTTTTAAAACAATATTAAGTCATTAATCTAGGCAATGGGGCCTAATAAGAATTTTAAAACATTAATGACTTAAAATAAATCATTTCACCAAAATGAGCCTCAAAATGCTGAAAGCCAATTATGCTACAAACTACACTGCCCGAAATGGAAATTGAGTTGACTATTGATGCTACTGCCCAAGATGGCACTACCAAAAATAGAACTTACTAAAAATAGTAAATTCTGGAAATTTTCCCAATGCCATTGCATGTCATACCACTGCGAAGCTCTCTGAAAACCCGGAAAGAATCCGCAAACCAAAACTCGAAACTCCAACGTGCTAGCTAAAAATAGCAAGTTCCGGAAAAGGTTGCTAGATGGAGATGCATGTCACACTATTTTGAACCTCTCCAAAAACCCAAAAAACTCCACCAGACATGCATCAAAAACTTTAACGTGCAAACCTTCAAAAATGCTTCAGAACCCCAACAAGATAGGAAACCCTAATTTTTACCTCTGATGAGCCTACAGGCTTCCGAAAATAGGCTATAAGTCACTAAAGGGCATATAGCTAATATGGGGACATTACAGTCCACCCTTCCCAAAATTGCTTGTCCTCAAGCAATTTTAATGCCTTCCCAAAAACACCTTGCTGAACCAAACTGAAACTAAATATGATCCTTGGGTCCCAAATCAACCTAGGAGAAAGATAGCACCAATTGATGTAAGTACTGCACTGTTGGATGCCTATACAAGAGACCACCTGATTAAAACCATATTGAAACACCATGGGAGTAAATTCCAAAAAGCCAACACTGGCTTCATCATCTTCAACTGTTGAATAGCAAACCCAAGTGATACCAGGATTCCAAATCATCCTCAGGAACACTGTTCCTCTAATCCGTTGCGTTACTCTGATTAAAACATCTGAATACCCCAAGGTGGAGACATATCTCGGTCCACAAAAGACAATGCACCAAACATGTCAGTGCTTGGGTCCCATATTAGTCTATAGGACCTCCAACCCTCGCTGTCATAATTCTGATCAGCAACAAAATTGTTCTCAAACAAGTCACCAAACCAATGCCAAACAAAGAACCATGCTCCACACTCCATCTCAATCCAAAAGGATATACAATCATTGAAAAAACTCCAAGAAGTCTTCACATATTTCACTTCAAGGGCCTCAATTTGACAAATCAAATCAACTAATAACTCGCTGCCCCAAACAGTAATGTATGAGTTGGTACCAAGAAATCCACTGTCAATCATCAATGAACTACCCATACCTGAACTTTGACCAAATTGAATCATTGCCTTGCTCATTTGAGGCAGAAATTCAGTCCAAATAAGAGATGGAGAGACCTGAAAATGAAATAACCGCCTACCAAACGGGTCTGAAATAATCATCTTGAGATCTGATTTTTGGAAAATCAACATCCAGGAAGACAAACAGCAGCTGCAACATAAGAATTTTTCATCAAAATAATCATAGCAACTCATGAACAAGGTTGGTAGCACCTTCAGCAAAGGTCCCAATGCCACCACAAACCATCTTTTGATCATATTTCCTTCTCAGAACACCAATTTATGATCAGAAATAATGAACCAATGACAGAAAAAGAAGGTAGCAGCAATCACATAACTGAAATTTTGGCACTTATCTCTCCAACCAACCTCCTTTTCATACATACTAATCTGCATAAAAATATACTTGGAATCCCAAATACTATTTTTCAATTGGAGATATTTCCCAACACAAGAGCAATTGATCACAACTACATTCTGAATAAAATGTGTTGGTTTATCCCCTTTAGAATTTTCAATATTACCTTCTTGCCCAGTAATGCCAAGATCCCAAACCAACAACAATGAAGAACCACTTCTCAGATGGAGAACTGCTCTCACCTGAATCCCCCAATTTGCTCGTTCCATTTGAATTGATGCTTCTTGAAACTCCAAGAAGTATTCAACCAACCTATGTTCATTGAAGAGATTGAATCCAAAATCTTGTGACATGATTTTCCGAAAAGATTCTATGAATCCTTCATCAAATACAATTTTGAAATCAATCACTCTAAGAGAAGATGAAGATGTACTAAAGTCTAACCAGAGCCTCACAAGCATACTCATCAAATAATGAATAGAATCCTCATCAACACGCCAATCAACTCTTTGTTGATGAACAATAAGAATGTCTTCATTTCTTTGTGATCCAAGAGTTACCATTCCTTGCTGAATGGATGCACTAGGAGCAGCAGTAGATTCAGCTTCATTCAACTCACATATCAACTCTCCAATGCTGGAAGACAAAGTAAAATTTCCTCGTAATTTTTGAAGAAATTCCTTCATTATTTTAAAAAAGAGGATTTACATAAACCTTACTAGCACCTTCCTCATACAAGAGATTATCAAAAGTCTATGAAACTTGTTGATGAGAATTTGAATGCTTTGGTCTCTCAGGACAGCATTCCAAATCATTTGTTTCTTGTATGAGATCAAGCTCATCAAAAATTTCCTGAAGCTCCTCTGCTCTTCCTTTGTTCTCTTGCTCCCATAAACTTTGAACAGCAGAAATCTGATTCTCTGCTTCAATTAGAGCCTCATGCACTTCCTGCAATTTAGTTTTAGTAAGCTCGTTCCACTCCAATGCTTTGTCAGCAATTTTGGCCACTTTGTCTTTGTCACGAATGAGGTGCAAAAGACTAGATTTAATTTCCTCCAAGGAAAACTTAATGGACTTCATATCAGCTATGGAAATGCAACATGCATCTTCTCCTCTTGGCACTTCATAAATTAGGTTTTCAACATGCTGATGAATTCCATCAAGCTTTGACAAAACTTGAATTCCATTTTCAGCAGTTTGTGAACTTGAACTGCAATTTTCATAAACTGGCTGAGATGAAGTAGTACAACTTTGATGGATAAAAGATTTCAAAAATGGTTTGAGCTGTACTTCTTGTTGTGACCTTTTCACACATCGCCCCATTCAAGATGGGGACCCCCTAAATTTTTGCTCCATTCCGGTCTTTTGGCTTGGGTTTTTCTCTCTTTCTCCCGCTCTGTCTCTTTTTTCATGTCCGTCTTTCGAGGGGTTGCAAGTTTGAGCATGAAACTGACCAAGTCTGAAAATTAGGGTTTCCTTTTTCCTGGTCAATCCAAGGTCGAATAAAGTGAATAGATAGAAAATTGAACTTAACATTGTTATCAGCATGTTTCCAACAGGCTTCCAGTAAAATTTCATCAAGATCCGAGGTACTTACTATTTTTAGTAAGTGTGAAATTCAAGGCAATCTGTCAGCAATTTTGAGATTCCGACAGCCACACTATATTCAGAGTACATCAGGCTGCTCGCATGTAAAATTTGAGCGAAAACAGACAACTTACTATTTTTAGCAGTCCAGCCTCCGGGACAAATTTCAAGGCCCAGATGCAGAGTTTTTCTTTGCATGTTGGCATTTTCCTTCTGGGTTTTTCGAGACCTTCGCAATGATATAACATGCAAAGCGAGATGACCACTTTCAGAGTTCAGTCTTCCGGGGCTATTTTTAGGGTTTGCATGTCGGTTTCTTTGCATGCCTGCCATTCCTGATGGTTTTGAGAGTTTCAAGGATGGTGTGACATGCAAATTGAGGATACCACCAAGAAGAATTGCTATTTTTAGTAGTGTCCTTGCACTGCCTCAAATAGCTTTGAATCACAATGATCGCAGTGCTACGTAATCTAGAGCAACAGAGATCTTTTATTACGCATGCGTGAGCGAATTTTAGGGTTTCTACCGTGACCCAAAGAGGCATAAAGGTTTGAATTTTCGAAACCGATGTAAACTAGTCATGATCAAGATCCATCGCCATCTAATGCGGAAATTTCAAGTCAATCTGAGTACTTACCATTTATAGTAAGTCATTTTGGAAACAAGCTAAAAATAGCAAATCAATTGCATGCGCCGATGTCAACAGGCAGGTCACATGGTGAGGGGCACGTCATTCAAATTTCAAGTCAATCGGAGTAGTGGAGCTATTTGAAACAAGAGGTTACTATTTATAGTAAATCATCTTCAGAAATGGGCTAAAAATAGCAGGTCAGCTAAAAGTGGCAGTGTCGACAGGACAACAAGGCTATGAGGATGCAGTGTGCAAAATTTTAAGTCATTCTGAGCTTCAGAGATGCAAAATCAGAGAACTTACTATAAATAGCAGGGCATTAAATACTGGCGAAAAACGAGAAAAAAGTTCTAAGTCTGGAACTTCATCCAGTGGACATCGCAAAATGCGCCCAGTTGATGAGGAGGCATGAAAATTTCTAAAGAATAAAGCTCGTCCTTCATCAGGGCCAAAATGCGCCCAAAGGAGAAAAGTCAAAGAAAAGTCAACGAAGTTTATCCTGTAGGCATAGCAAAATGCGCCCAAGGGAAATTGGAGGAAGGTTGAAAATTTTCTAAGTGTAGAAATCCGCCACCCCCCTCAAAATGTGCCCATCCTTCTCAGGGGGTGAAATGCGCCCAAGTTGCAAGGAAGTCAAAGCAAAGTCAAAGTTTTTATCCTCCTCAAGAGCCAAAATGCGCCCATCCACCAGCTAGCCTAAAATGCACTCAAGGTAAAAGGGAGTCAACAAGGTCAAAGAAATTCGTCCTCCTCAAGGGGTGAAATGCGCCCAAGTACATGCATGTGAGGACAAAAAGGTGAAGATGAAGAGTCATCTAGTACACATGCCTAAATGCGCCCAAGTTGGGGTGTAAAAAGCGAATGAGGGTGGTAAATGAGGTGAAATGGGATTAAAGCGTGGTAAAAGGTGGTGAATGCTAGGCGTTATTCCTCTCCTAGCCTCAAATGCGCCTAAGGTGATGTGTTGGAGAATGTTGCAAGGTGTGTTGCCTAGGCGTGATTTTCTTCAAGTGTGCTAGGCGCCTCAAGTAAAATATGAAATATTTTTTTAAAAAGTGTTATGCGCCTAGAGTGTGGAGTGAAGTGTGAAGCCAAAACAAACTTGCTAGGCGTTGAAAGTGCAATGTGTTGAAAATATTCCAAGGTGGTGGAAATAAAATACTAAGTGTGCTATGCGCCTTAAGTAAAGTATAAGATGATTTTAAAATTTCTCTAAGGCGTTGGAATATTTTCCTAAGTGTGGAGTTAAATACAAAATGGTGAGTGGCAAATCAAATGTGCCAGGCGTGAATAAAAATTTTCTAAGTGAAGTTGATAAAATTTCCTCCACTGGCAAACAAATAAAATTTTCTAAGGCAAATTCTCAGAGTGCAGGATGATTAAAATATTTTCTAAGGCAAATATTTTCTCTCTTAGAAAATACGCCTAGAGCTCAAGGTGGTGAAATTTTTCGAAGCACCGACGAATTTTCTCACTGATAAAGTCAGAAGACAATGATAATGCAAGATGATTCAAGTTCTTCAAGAAGCTGGAGCAACACAGAATGATCACAGGCGAAGAATGAATTTAAAAATGGTGAAAATAATATTTTTCTGAGGTTCAAAAATTCAAAAATTAAATGAACCCGTTCGTTGGGTACCCATGAATTCGAGAGATCCTGGAGAAAATTTTCTTCTGGGTACTGAACGTTTGCAATGATAGATGGATTTCAAAGTCTTCCGAACTTCGCCGATTCTTTTTCAGTGAAGAATTTGATCAGTGCTCAAATTGTGAATTTTCCTAAGGGAAAATTTAAAATTTTCTAAGGCAATTTGAATAAAATGTGTTTTCAGAATAAATTTCTCTGAATGATGAGTTTGGGATGAGTTGCCTAGATAATTTTGATTGAATTCTTCAGTGATGAGTTTTCCAGAGGTAATGAAGAGTTAAATTCGAATTAATATGACAGAGCTCCGACTGGTGAATTAAAAGGGTGGATTTAAATTAAATTTTCAAAAACAAATTCAAAGACGCCAGTCAAAGTCAAGTTTCTAGAAGAGCAAGATTCCCGACGCCCAGAGACAAGTGTCAAAAATACCAGAGAGGGAAAATTTGAATTCTTGAAGTGGAGTAGTGGAAGTTTAATGCACTGGCTAAAATTAACTTCTTCTAGAATTCGAATTTTGGCTATAAAATGAACAAGTTTCTCACTTGTTTTCACAGCTGAAGAAGTCGAATTTGCTCTAAGTGAGGCATTGCAGTGAAGTACTTGAGGAGTCCAAAGTTTTGGCCAACTCTGGAGCTTGCTGTGATTGCTCAAATCTGCAGTTGAAGGGGACGCCTTGAGTTGCTGGAGAGGTGCCTTTGCTAAGGTCTAGAAGTGCGCACTTGCTGATTGCTAGAGTCTGATTTGTTGCTGAAGTTGCAGAGCTAAGAGGTACGACTTTGCTGGTGTGAGTGGCTGAAGTTTGATTCGTTGCTGAGGTGGAAGTTGCCAGTTAAAGAGGACGCCTTGAGCTGAAGTTGCTGAGAGTTTTCAAAGTGCAAATTGATTGATTGTTGATTGCTGATATAAAATACGAAGTCATAAAATTCAAATTGTTGGTTGGAGTTGTTGCAGATTAAAGTCACTAGAGTCCACTTAGAAATCTGTTCTAAGTGTTGAAGTCCGAATTTATTGAAGAAGAGGAAGCTGAGGTTTGCATATAAGAAAGTCATTGCAGCTTCTTGAAGTCGACTGCAGCCCCTACATGCAATGTATTATTTTATTTTTATAGATTAAATTGCTAATGAATGCTTGCTGTTTGCAGATGGCTGAGGCAAGGGCGAATGGAAAGGACAATGGTGCATCCAGGCAAGCTGTGATTAAGAAGCTGAGTAAGACATTCATGCCGGAGTCAAAATTCATTTCAAAGTTGGGCAAGTTGACAGACACCAATTTGGGCTCCGTCAACCTGGAGACCTTCAAGAACAGGATGTTTGGAATCGGAAGTCATCGGGCTTCAACCACTTCGCACAATATTGTTCGAAGTGGGTTATATGCAGCTGCTGGTTTCCCACCAACCATTCAATGCTCGGAGCTGATGATGGAGTGTGCTAATTGCTACGAGAAAGAACACCGGTCGATCATGTCACCAGATGGCCAAGTGTTAGCCAATCTTACTCCGGCGGCCATTGGTGAAGCTTTCGGGATCCCGGTGCACAGGAACATGATTTATAAGTCCAGGGAGCGAGCGGAGCGGATGTATGCTTCTTCTTTTGAGCGATGCATGGAGACAATTAATGCTCACTGGATGACCACTCCCAAGCCTTCTCGTACGAAGTTGCCGAAACAGATCATTGCGGATGACTTGAAACAAGAGTATTGTGATCTCATCATGATGCTGAGCAGGGTTGGAGGTTGTGCACAATCATTCATTTTTGAACCCTGGATGTTTTACTACATCAACCTGGTGCTAGAAGGGAAGGACTATATCAATTGGGCCGAGATGATAAGCGATAATCTACATGAGCAGCTCCTGAGCTTGAGGAGAACGAAGACATTTTACATGAGCTCCTACATTATCTATATGTTGGCACGAATGACGAAGTATAGGGGGATCTCTTACAAGGAACCTGTCGGTTGTGGCTCCCATCAGTTTAAGATATATGATGCTTGTCCGCAGTTGCATTTGGTGAGCACAACTCACTACAAGCGTGTCAACGATTCCTTCACCATGTATATCACGAGATTGCTTCAGGAGCGATTACAACACAGAATCTCAAAGGAAGCCCAGGAGTTAATTGAAAGGTATGGGTGCTGGTTCATACAGTTTCCAAGATTTTCTTACATTAGGCTGCAAGGTTTTTCCTCATATCCACATAGGCTGCCTAAGTACCCAACAGATAAGATTTTAATGTTAGAGATATCTAGGCAATTGCTTGCCTTTGATAAAATTCAAAAGAAGAAGAAGAAGGGAGGGGTAGAATTTCCAGTTGTCATGGGCAACTCGGATGAGGTGTGTCCCTCAATACAGGCAGCTAGAGAGGCTGAAAGTGAACTTCAATTTTATCATTTCTCATACCACACTAGCCGACAGCACTACGATCCACATCATAACATCAAGTGGGTACTGTCAGAGGAGTTTAAGCATAAGGCCACCATAGAGGATTATTGGGCTGATGCAGTAGATGAGATTGAAGTGAGGAAAATGATGTTTTCTCGATTGCCTATTACTCTGATCAGGGAGTGTGAAGTTGTGCCGGTTCCAGACCAGGTGAACAAAGATATGGATGTTGTCCATCCGGACTATGCAGCAGTTAGAGATACTCCACTTCCACCTCCAGATTGGTCAGAGCCTGAGATTGCTGATTTGGATACACTTTCTATCCCTGTCCTGACTTTCACTAGAGCGTGGGTTGATAGACGGGTAAGCAGGTTGAAGAGTAGGTCAATTGCTTTGACTTACAATATGATGGGAGATCACAGGACGCCCACTACTGGCAGAAAGAAGCAGATTACAAGAGGTCCAGAGCCCAGAAAGAAAGAACTAGTTCGATAGGAGCCCACTCAGCCAGAGCCTCCACGAGTTACAGCTGCATCACCATTGGAGACACGTTCTCCAAGTATACAGGAGGTCTCTTTGTTTGCTGATCAGAGGAATGCACTGAATCAGGTGCAAGTAGTACAGAATGATATTCAGCCTCCACGGAGAGAGTCGGTTGGCCGAGTGTCAACGCACCTGTTAGGGTTGATCAGCAGGATGATGAGGGGACTATTACTGACCCTCAGTTTCAGCAGGAATTAGAGGCGGCCATGAACGATGATGATGATATAGTGTCAGGTGACACTCAGCCACTTGAGGACGATGGGCCTCGCCAGAATGATGTAGAGGTTGAGCAGGTTAGAGAAGTCGAGGCACAGGAGCAGCAGCCCTTTGATATACAGTATGATGTGCCCGATTGGCTTAAGGATAGAATGAGAAGAAGCCCCAGTGAGGAGATTGATCCAGCAGTTGAGATTGAAGAGTTTTTGAACAGGATCAATGCACCTTCACAGAAGAAGAAAGCAAGAAAGTTTTCAAAGATATCCACTGAAGAGGATGGTTCCCGTACCCTTCATGTAGCTGTGCCACGAGTTGAGTGTGACCGAAATGAGGCAGTACCTGAGAATTATGTGGTCACGACTCTAGATTTGGGACGCCCTACTGGAGCGCAAATTATAGAAGAGTGTGATAACTCCTTCCTTGCCCTCAAAGATAGATTATTCAAGAAAGAAGGAAAATATAAAAGGTTGAAAAGAGAACACAAGGCTTTAATCGGATATATGTAGCAGCTGTCTCGTTCTCGAGGGCAGGATATTCCAGTTATAGAGCCTCCAGCAGAGATACCTAGAGAGTCGATCAGCGGCTTGATGGAGTTGGGAAAAATGGCACAGGAGGCAGATAAGTGGGTCACAGGAGTTCGTGTCGAGACAGAAAAGTTTATGGAGGACCTTGCTTCTGCTTTTCAGCAGGCCTCTAGTATTTTGACACGAATGGATGCAGTGGATCACGCTTGGGGTGATGCTTCTATCTATCAGAGCAAAGTTATTCAGCGTCTTGAGGTATTGAGGCATGTGCCATTGCATTTGTTGATTGATGGAGGTGTCATTCAGGAGAATGACAGGTATGACTTCTCTAGATGGTATTCTTCGGCTATCACGGGGCGTGGCTTCTTCGATGCGACACAGGCAGATTCAGCTAGGGTACATAAAGCTATGGCCAATATCATAGATGGAGTTCAGAATACTTCCACTTTCTCCACTTTGATCCAGAACACGCAAGACTCCTTGATTGCCTGGAGAAAATCTTGTGCAAGGCATGAGCATTCAGTCACGGTGTTAGAGTTTCAGTTAGATTGCATTCCACCTATTTCAGTTCAGGAGGTTGAGGTTGTACTTGGCAGATTTGTTGAGTTTGCAGCCAGAGAGAAGGCAAATGGGAATGCACTACTGGACGAGGATCTTCTAGAAGACTGAATATGGGCATTTATTACATTTACTATTTTGGGAGTGAGTGGGAATCTTTGATTCATTTAATGTACCACTCCCTATTTTGACAGTTTTTAGGGTTAGGGCTGAGGTGGCACGATTCTGGCCACTCTATTGATTGTAACCCTAGCCGTCTTTTGGGACTGGGCTAGCTATATAAAGGGAGAGTCCCCCTCATTTGTATTACATTAGAACAGGAGATTAGATCAGAGCCAGAATTGAGATAGAGCTAGAGTTAGATAGTAGAGCATTGTAGACATTTTGCATAGTGGAGAAGAAAGAAAGTTTTCCCTTTGAAAACTTTTGTGGAGATTGTTGTGTAATACTTTTCATGATAATAGATCTTTTCATTGATGGTGGAATTCGTCTTGTCATGAATAGCTAGCAAGGTCTCTTCTTCCTTTCGTATCCAAGTAGCGTAATTTTCATGCAAGTAGTTTACTTTGATGTGTGGCATTTTTGTTGAGGTAGCTTCTTTCATTCCATACCACTAGCGGCTTGTTGATGATAAGTTCGCCTTGCGTGGTCAACTGGACATTATCTTGAGTTTAACTTCAATTGTGGTTTGCATGCTTATATGCGTCGTTGTGATGGTGTATGTATGTTGAATCATAATTTGAACATCTTTCGCTATCCCTTTGAAGATTGCACCAATTTTACTGAGGCTGTCCGCCGTGAGGCTAGGTGAAATTCGGTTGAAATCTGCCAAAACTAAGTTCCACATATCCTGCATTTAGAGTAGGTGTACAAGTTTCTTAGGCCCTATACTCTTTACTTTCCGCATATTTCTGATTAGCTTTAGGAAAACGTACTACATTGCCAAATCATACGTACAAGAATCCCCTTCAAATCATATACCGGCTGCTAACTGCAAGAAGTCTGAACAATTACGTAAGTCCCCTCGTAAGAACACAGCAATACACATCAACCAAACTGGGTCTATTCGCATTTAAGGAACCTTGGAGTTGAAAGCATGAACTTACTCGCAATCTTAGCATGCTGAATACTTTGATCAAGAGAGAATAGAGTATCCGTTGGGAAACTTTGTTCTGTGTTGGTGCGGTCTCAAAAACCACGTCAACACTTCTCAACTTGTTTCGCATGTGATGGACAGTCTTCATCATTCCATCCATAGTGTCTTCCAATTCCTTAGCCTTCTGTCTTAATTTGGCTTCAGGTGAAGAGAAATCTGCCTTATAACTACAAGAAGCTTCACCTCCCATGTTGTCTTCTACACATGATTCAAGGAAATTGGTCAAATCAGTTTTAAAGTGGGAAGAGACTTCAGCTTCCTCTTTCTCCTTCTCCTCTTTAGCTTGACTTTCAAACCAGCATTCTCCGAAATTGTGAAGAAGCAACTCACTAGTTGAACAAGTATCTTCTTCTAACTAAGCTACTCCTTCATTTGCATCTGCACTTGTGGCATCTTTAGTCACATTACATTCTTCTACAGAATGCCCGGATTCTTCATGTGTTTCAAAAATTGTTGTAGACATATGGCTTTCTTCTATTGAATGCATGGATGAAAGCAAATCCGTAGATGCCCTCTAAACATTTGCTATGAATTCAAAGGGGTTCCAATTTTCATTCCCCTCTTTAGCTTCAGAAATCTCCTCTTTGTTCTCAATAGTCTTCTTCAAAAATGGTTTCAACTTTTCTTCACACTGACTAAAAATTTCATTGACTAACAAATCAGCAGTAGGGGAAATCTGCTCTTCACGTTCATAAGCATTCTTGAGAAGGGATTGGACACTTTCGAGAAGAGAATCAGTTTCTTTGATAGTGTCAATTAGAACATTCTTAACAGCTACAAACACTCCCTCTTCCCGCTCACTCCAAGTTGAAGTGAAGAGATAATTGAACAAATGGTAAATCTGATTTTCCATCTCCAAATCTATCAGAAGGATGCAAGTTCTTACTTTTGAAAATGTCTTTAAAACAACAACTCTTTTTGAAAACAAACTACTTCCGGTTTCATCCAAATCTTGAAAACTCTCCACTATCATATTTAATATGATCTTCATGGTTTCAATATTATAGGGCATCTAGGGAATCACAATTCTTATCATCTGCATGAAGCAAGAAGAAATCAGCAGCTTGGTTTCTTCATCTGGATGCCCCAACCATTAGGGTTGATTCAAAAGAGTCACTGCAGGTGCTAACGCCAACTGTATTTCCTTAGAAAGTGATTGTTTCACTTGTCTCAAACATTGTTCTAACAAATGAAGTATGTTCTCTTCATTTTCCCTTCACTGAAATTCTTTGTCAAGTCTTTTACCAGCCATATAGAGAGTCTCTGCCAACTTTATCTCTTCTTCATTAGCCATGCCTAACTGCCAACTTCTGGATACCACAAGGAGCTGAACTAGAATCTGTTCTAACTTTGGGTGCAATACCGGAGATCACTGTTGCTCATCTGCCTAAACATGAAGCACTGGTCAACAGGATGGCAGGATCATCTACTTTGATACCACTAAAATATGCCAACGAATTTTTTCTTTGAATTTTCACAACACAAGCCAACACTACGCCAATTGGTTAGCGTTAGCTTCCAAAGGATAATCAAACTGAATGTAACCTTCGCCAAGAATGTTCACCAAGATCCTTTGTGAGGCGAGGTGATAGCATATGGGAAGGGGTCATTAGCAACCAAACTAAAAAAGTGAACAATACTGATATGAAGCAGGCGGAGAACCGACCATAAGGAATCCACACAACCACTTGTTCAGTGGGGGGAAAAGAAATTACAACGATGAAAGATTCATCCGCTTTCCAGTAGGCATCCACTCAGCAGTGGGGATTCGCCAGGTGAGATATGAGAGACTTGATTATTCTTTTCTCCACACTGGCGGTAAACCATCCAGGGGTTACAATATGTGAACAATTAACACTAGTAAATGCAGCAATTAAATGACTGGAACAGTACTATTGTTTACAGTCTTACAATATCAAAATAACTGCAATATTACAAGTGTTTACAATATTAACAAAGCACAATGATAGACGATAGTTTCCCACAATTATAATCTCTCAAATATTGAAAATACAACCCAAAATCTGAACTGATGTAAATCTGATATGACAAAACAGCAAACTTAAATTCTGTAACAACAATCTATGAAACACCAAAATGCTCACTAATTCAACCAAACTCCTCCAAATGATTTGAAAGTGATTGCAACAACTTCTAGGGAGCAAGGCACCCAATTCTCATCTCTGAAATGGAAACAAAACCTTGAATATTAATTGTGCACACATCCCAATGCAAGCCCAGCAATGGTACAGCCTTCCTAAGGGGTGAACTTCAAGATAAAATCCAATTCTTCACCATAAATCCTCAAATTGCATAGATAGGGTCGCCTCAAGCATAGGAAGAGTTTGAGCCAATACCCACAATGAAAATTGAATCGTATGAAGAGCTGCAATCAAAAACGTCCTTCAGCCATGACTGAACCAGCAAGCTATAAACTAAAAATAACATCAAGATTCTTCAACACTGATGCACAATATGCACTTCTGAATGAAGCACACTCCCAATTGACCATCTAGGGAACCATAGTTTCAGGCCCGCAGAATAGTGTAAAATTGCTAAGCTTCCCCTTAGCTGGGTTTTGAATTCAATCCAACAACATTTCGATATAATTTTCCAGAGATGAGAAATGAATGAGCAATGGCTTGCTTTTATAGAATTGAAGATGACTGTTGGCTTTCCATCTTCCTCCAAAAGGGATGCCCATTTTACTTTGTTAAATTTTAAAACATTTAATTCACCTTTTTCTCCTTTTCATTTTGGCGTCCAAGTTTCCTTAGGGAAGTATTAAACATTTAAATGTTTAATTTGTTTAATTCCTTCATGAGGCGTCCTCCCTTAATGGCCCCCGTTTAAAACAATATTAAGTCATTAATCCAGGCCATGGGGCCTAATAAGAATTTTAAAACATTAATGACTTAAAATAAATCATTTCACCAAAATGAGCCTCAAAATGTTGAAAGCCAATTATGCTCCAAACTGCACTGCCCAAAATGGAAACTGAGCTGACTACTGATGCCACTACCTGTTGTGACCTTTTCACACATCGCCCCATCGCTGATGGGGACCCCCAGTTGCCTGTTAGTTTTTAGGGTTCTATCTCCTTGCAACGGTTTCGTGAGATCACTTTGCTAAGAGTTTCAGGTCAGTTTGCCGAGAGTTACCCAAGCCAAGTCAATAATTCATGATTGAATCAGGGCGTAGACGTCATGGAAGCGCTCAGAAGGCCCAGGAAACGAAGATCGACTGTGAATTCGGCCAATTCTGAGACTTCCTATTTTTTAGGAAAAGTTGCTTTTTTTGATTTTTCATTTTTGGCATTTTCAGACCAAACAAGGTTCCCTATTTTTTAGGGTTTGCTTTTTCTATTTTTAGAAAGTTTCTATTTTTGGAATGTTTCTATTTTTAGAAAGGTCCCGAGTTCTGAAAACGCACTCAGAAGTTCGAAAAACTCAATAGAACTCTTAGAAAATCAAAGAGAAAAATTGCAAAATTATTGAAAAATCTGGAAAAAAGGGTCAAAAAGCATGAAAATCAGACCAAAAACGTTCAAAATCTGGAAAAATCAGTCAAAACCAGTTCAAGATCAAGCAGATCTGAGGCAAAATCATAAAAAATCAGCTCTTAAATGGTAAAATTTGTGAAAATTTGTTCAAGTCAGAAATTCGCCATGGAAGAAGGATGAAAGATGAAGTTTGTGAAAATCTGGAAGTCATGGAGTCCGCCCAGCACTCAAGATGCATATCCTAAGAGGTCTTGAAGTCCGCCCTTAACATCCTTGCATCCTTCAAAGTCCGCCCTTAACATCCTTGCATCCTTCAAAGTCCGCCCTTGATATCCTTGGATCTTCCAAAGTCCGCCCAGCATAAGGATGCTCATCCTTGGACCTTTCAAAGTCCGCCATATGCCAAGAGGGACGTCCAAAAAGTCTTGAAGTCTGCCCAAGCTCATCCTTGACAGCTCTAAAGTCCACCATGCATCTTGAAGATACATCCTTGCATCCTTCAAAGTCCGCCCTTGACATCCTAATCCCTTCTAAAGTCCGCCATCCTTGTCCAAGCATCTTCCAAAGTCCGCCATATGCTTGAGGACTTGTCCTAACACCATCTAAAGTCCGCCCTGCATGTGCTAAAGACCTCTAAAGTCCGCCCTTGACATCCTTGACCCTTCCAAAGTCCGCCTAGGCATGTAAAATGAAGGAAAATCAAAATTTTTGCTAAGTGTTTGGTGCCTAGAGGATGAAATTTCGAAATTTAGCTAAGTGTGAAGGCCTAAAAAGGTGGAGAATCCTTTCCAAAGGAATAAAATGCTAAAGTGTTAAGGAAATCCACCCTAGAAAAGAGGGACATCCAAGAGGCTCGTCCAAAAGACTTATGAAGTCCGCCATACACTTGAAGAGGCTAGCAAGGTGTCAAAGAAGTCCGCAATATTTGTCCAAGGTGTTAAGGAAGTCCGCCTAAGCACATGAAGAGGGAAAAGAATGATTTTTGGCTAAGTGTTAATGCCAAGTCCAAAGAAAAGTTCGAATATTTGCCTAAGTATGGAGGCTAAAGGGGTGAAAAATGAAGATTTTGGCTAAGTATCTTGGCATTCTCAAGAGGATAAGTGCCAAGTTTGAAAGGACATATGCCAGAGGAAGTTGGGATTTGGCAAGAAATAAAATGAAATGTGCCTAACTCAAAGGTGGAAAAGAGATAAAATTTGCCTAAGTATGGAGAAAAGGTTGAAAATTTGACAATTTCGGACGAAGAAAAACGCACAAGGCAAAGAGAAAGGAAGGCTCGTCCTTGGCCAGAAGAAGAAAGAATATGTCAAGCGTCAAGGAAATTCGCCCAATGAAGACATCCAGGCAAGGATTTTGCCTAGAAAAATTCGACTGAGCAAGAGAAAATTTGACTTTGGTAGAACAAAATAGGCTCAGTGCTATTAAAATCTCGCCTCGGTAAAGAAAAATAGGGATCTGGCAATAAAATTTTCGACGGAATGGCTTAAATTTTGGTTTGGCTAGACGAAATTAAGGATAAAATTGGAAAATAAACTCTTAGCCAAGAAAAACAAAGGAAAAATCGAAATAGCCATGGGTCCAAAACGAACGGGTTGGAATTAATTAAAATATTTTTAATATTTTAATAATTAATTTTCAACTATTTGAAATTTAAAAAAAATGCCTTGGACAAAATCAAATTTGCCAGACGAGAATTGGAAGAAAATAAGGTACGCCAGGCAGAGATGAAATCCGACAAGAAAAATTAAATTCACCATGAATTTAATTAAATATTTAATGTTTATTTAAAAATCCGAAAAATCAAAGATAAACATTAAATAAATAAAAAATCGAATTTTTGAAGATCAGTAGGATTTGCTTGGATAAGCTCGAGACTGATTCTTGTCGAAACATAAAAGGAAACTTGCCTGTTTAATCAAAAGAAGACAAATCGAGATCGAGAAAGAATATGGCAGTTGCTAAATCGAATTCAATCCTTCAGCATTATAATGAGTTTCAGCAACTCATTTCTTCACACACAGCTGAAGAGAAATTTAATCTTTCTCGAAATTATCAGGCAATTAATTGGTCAACAGGAAAAGTCGAATTTTCCCAGAGAGAGGAGCAGTGTTATGTTGGAGAATTTTTTTCGCAGGAAAGGAAAAGAGATTTATTGAAAGCTGAAATTCTTCTGTGAAGAGGGGCGCACTTTTTCTTCTAAAAATCAGATTTTTAAATCTGATTTGCATTCGACAGTTCTTCACTGAGGTTTGGTGTTCGGTCAAATAAATTTGCTATCTCTTTTATGTCCTCTCATCTTGACGGAGTTCTGGCAGAATTTTCAATTTCATCCAAGTCACTTTCAGCTTGCTTTTTCGTGATAATTTAATTATTTAACCAGCTGAAAGTCAATTTTAGAGTCCAAGGCACGAGATTTAATTATTTGAAAAAGTCTTGGTATTAATGTTAATTTTATGACTGCAGGTTGACGACCACGGCAGGCGAACCATCAAAGAAGCTGAAAATGAAGTTTGCTAGCAAGGGTGCTCAGAAAGAGACCAAGGTCATTTCAAAATGGAAGAATGTCGTGGACACTGATCTCGTGCACGTCGACTTTGATGAGTTCAAGAAAAGAGTGTACGGGCAGAAAGGGCTTCCCACAGCAATAGCCAAACGGATGGTCAGAAACGGAATATTTCAAGCAGCTGGATTCCCACCGGCAATGGATTGTGCGGAATTAATGGTGGAATGTGCTCTCCACTATGACGCTCAGAAGAGACAGATCATCGCGCCTGACGGAAGAGTCTTGGCACACTTGGGCGAAGTTGCAATCCAGGAGACCTTCGGCATCCCAGAGCATTCACGAACGGTCTATAAGACCAAGGAAGAAGCTAAAAGATTGTATGACAGCCAACCAGATTTGTGCGCCACAACAGTCAACAAGGTGTGGATGGACAAGCCTAAGCCTTCAATCAAGAAGTTGCCCAAGAGGCCTCGCCGAACGGACTTCAAGGAAGATTTTGGGGATATTGTACTAATGCTGAACAGAATAGCTGGTAACCCTCAAGGCGCCTTCTTCGAGAGTTGGATGTACTATTTTATAGATGAGATCACCTCTGGAGTCAAAATGTTCAACTGGTCACGGATGATAAGTGACAACCTTCATGAGCAACTGATCAACCTCGAAGAGACCAAGTCTTTTCATATGAGTTCATATGTGATATACCTGTTGGCCAGATCATACAAGTATCCAGGGTTGATCTGCAAGGGCAAAATTGGCAACCAGGAGAACGAACTCAGGCCTTACGATTGTTATCCTCAGCTCCAATTGAAGGAGAAGACTCACTTCAGGAGGGTACATGATGCCTTCCTAATGCACATTACCAGAAAGCTTCAAGGAGGAGTGCATCAGAGGTTGAGTCACGAGGCGAAAAGTCTTATCAGTAAATACGGGTCTTGGTTCATCCAGTTCCCTAAATTCACATATGTCAGGATCCAGGGATTCACTGGAAATCCCTATAAATTGCCCATCTATCCGACCAATCGGATGATCTTGCTCGAAGTCTTGAGACAGTTGGAAGAGTATCAGAATATTCAGAGGCCATCCAAGAAGGCGTCCGTCACATTCCCATTCTTCATCGGGAACATGTTAGAGTATTGTCCATCAGCACAGGCAGCTGAGAGTGCAAGGTTGGAGATCCAATGGTATCCTTTCACGGCCTACAAGTCCAGGGTCAACTATGACCCACATCATAACATTCGGACAGTGGAAGGGAGAAAGTACAAGCACAGGATGGAACTGGAAGATTTCTGGGCAAATGCTGCCGATGAGTATGAAGTGAGGCGGAAAATGTGGTCCAGAATGCCACTAGATTTCATGAGGACAATTGAGTTCTGCCGAGTGCCTGACCAGCTACAAGATGATGGAAACCACGTCCAGCCACGCTTCGAGGAAAGCCGACCTCTCCCTCCAGTGAAGTGGTCAGAACCGGAGCACGCAGACCTGGCAACCTTAATGAGGCCGGTGACTAAATACTCTCAATGGTGGGTTGATTATCATGCCCAAGAATTGAGACAGAAAGGAATCACGCTCACATATGACCTACTGAGTGAGTCAGAGTCATATTCTTCTAATGCTGGTGCATCCCATTAGGACTTGGTCGGAATTGGAGAAAAAAGGAAGGAAATAATGCCAAGTGTTGAGCCTGTTTCCAAGAGGCATAAAGGAGAACCTTCTCGGTTAGCGGTATCCAGGAATATTGACGAGTTGGTAGCTACTATTGACGATTCCTTGGTAGAAATGCTTGAACCTCCTGCAGCTCAGGAAATAAATGATGAACCTATTCAGCTAGATGATGAGGAGCCTGCGTCACCAACAGGCACAGAGATCTTAGGTTCAGACAATGAGATCGAAGCACGGAACAATGACTTCGAGGAGGGAATGATTTCCGCTCTCAGGGAAGTTATGGATGTTCCGAATGAAGATGAGGTTCAGGTAGAGGATGGGATTGAGCAGTCGACCATTCCAGAGTGGCTGTTGGAGAGAATGAAAGTTCAGGTACCTGCTGAGGCTCAACAAGAGGAGGAGGATGATACTGCCGATTTCTTGGCAAGATTAGAACAAGTCGCCATCAAGAACCCTGCCAAGAAGTTCTCCACCATTCAGAGGAATGAGACAGGCAACCGTTCCGTGCATATTGCAATACCTACGGTAGACAAGCCACAAGACGAGATCACTCCTCAGGAGTATGCTATAACCACCGTTGACCTTGGCCCGACCTCGAAAGGTCAAGAAGTAGAGGAGTTAGATAATTCCGTCTCGACCATCAAAGCGAGACTGGAGAAGGAAGTGGCCAAGAAGGAGTATAAAAAGGAGGTCAAACGTCTTAAAGAATATATACAGCATTTGACCCAGCCACTTGATCAGGGCAATGCGACTGTTCCTCCTCTCCTCAATTCATCACAGGAGATGACCAAGGAAGTCGAGCACGGAATGGTGACGGCCAAGGAAGCTCAGGACTGGATGGCAAGTGAAGGCACAGAAGCGGCCTTGTTCATGGAGAAGTTGGCACTTGCTTATGGACGAACTTCTTCATTTCTTTCCAGATTGATGGATATGGCGGAGGCATGGGAAGGTATCCCGGATATGCAGGAAAGGCTTATTCCAAGCCTTAGAGTCTTGAAGAGCGCTCCAAGAGAGGAGTTGGTTGATAAAAGAGTGATTGCTGCAGGGGCAGCATATGATTTTCATCACTGGTTTTGGGCAGTGACTATACGAGAAGAAGTCTTGGAGAAGGCAAAAGTAGATGGGCTTGGAATTGAGGAACATGTCAGGAAAATTCAGGAGAAGATTTACATGACAACTACAGAGGTGTTCGACCGTGAGATCATCCGGGAGAACGACATGCAGCTGGAGAAATTGAAGCATAAAGTTCAAGAAACTTTCTTCTCGACCACTGGACCCTTTTTGAGACAGGACTTTGCGAGAGTGGCAAGACTCTCATCCATTCGAAAGGATTTTGAGAAGCAGGAGGCAGATTGGGAAAGTACTTTTGCTAAATGTGCTGAGAAGTTGGACGGATTTGAATTCCGGATCAGCATGTTGCCACCTGTCACGATGGAGGAGGTCATTGCCGTAGTGTCCAGATTCGCCAAGCACAATGCTACTCAGATGGATAAGGACGCCTCTCCTGGATTATAGCTGGAACTGCCACTTTTCTGATTGATTTCTAATAGTTGACTCTTGTTATTTTGGGAAACCCTAATTAGGGTTTGGTTGTAATAATCTTGGCCGTTAATCTTGTTTTAATCTCGGCCCTTCGTTTCATTTTTGAGGCTCTATATAAACTAGTGCTCTCTCATTTTCATTTGTGTGGAGACAAAATATGAAATTGTCGCATTGAGACTATTTTGAATGATAAAAGCTCTTGAGCATGATTTGCCTTGAATAACTTCTTATTGTTGAATAGTAAGCGAGGTTGCATATTATCTTCCGCCATAGATTAAAGTTAAAGTTAGATTAGGTAGAATTTGCTTTAAAAGTTGGTTAATTGAATGAGAGATTGATCATATTGATTCAATGGTGAAGTGTAGCTCATACTTTCTTCGAATGGATGATTTGCATTCGATGCGTAAAGTTAGCCTGAGCTCTTAATTGTGGAAACTTAACTTCAGCCTCGTTCGAGGTTTGAAAATTATTCTCACAACCCCTTGAAGATTGCACCCATTTTGCGTATGTTGTCCTGCAAGAGGCGAAACAAAGTGTGGTTTATCCTCTTCACCGAGTCTTTATTGTCTCTTGAGTTCTTAGGCATAGACTAGATTCTCCTAAACCCTTGTCCTTTTTGCCATTTTTTGATATCCACAATTGAAAGTCCTAATTGAGAGCCTTCAATGATAAATTCCCTAAGCCCTAAACTTGTGAAGATTTTCTTACGTAAGTCCCCTTGTTCATTACCAGCATATCACAACGGCCATTGAGCTTATCCACACGTCGAGACCCGACTAAAGAAACCTTGGAATCGCCATATGATCTTCTCGCAATCTTAGCAAACGCGGTGGTTTTTCAAGAGAGGATAGAGTTCTTTGGGCATTTTATTCTGATGTTTGGTGTGTCATAAAACACGCATCAACACTACCCAAGATGGCACTGCTAGAAATAGAATTTACTAAAAATGGTAAATTCTGAAAAGTTGTCCAATGCCATTGCATGTCATACCACTGCAAAGCTCTCTGAAAACCCAGAAAGAATCCGCAATCCAAAACTCGAAACTCCAATGTGTTGGCTAAAAATAGCAAGTTCTGGAAACGGTTGCCAAATAGAGATGCATGTCACACCAATCTAAACCTCTCCAAAAACCCAAAAAACTCCACTAGACATGCATCAGAAACTCTAACGTGCAAACCTTCCAAAATGCTTCAGAACCCCAA
This sequence comes from Sequoia sempervirens, assembly GCA_007258455.2. NCBI lineage: Eukaryota > Viridiplantae > Streptophyta > Pinopsida > Cupressales > Cupressaceae > Sequoia > Sequoia sempervirens. The sequence goes on from VDFB02258584.1 coordinate 24,161, forward strand.
CAAGATAGGAAACCCTAATTTTTACCTCTGACAAGCCTACGGGCTTTTGGAAATAGGCTATTAGTCACTGAAGGGTGTATAGCTAATATGGGGACATTACAGCAACTTAGAGGGTGGTACTTTGCTTTGAAAGTAATTTTTAATAGGATTGGGAATTTAGCAATAAATTATTGATTTTGGATATATTGATTATCCTAATCAAGAAGGGTAAAGACAAAACTTTAAGATAAACCTGAAAGGGGACATTACACATGATCTGATTCATCCTCAAGTTTTCAGGACATGTGGATCCAGTATGTGTATCGGTCTCGTGAAAGGAGCAAAATACTGCATTTTGTGTATTTTCAGTCGTTTGCTTTGGTGGAGCTGGCCCCCGAGACCTATAATTGTTGTAAGGATGAATTTTTTTTCTCCTTGGTTGATACGGTTGTTGAGGTTGATAAGGTTGCTGAGGTTGATACGATTGCGATGCGGGCAATGCAAGTGGTGCAGGCTGAGTAGGCTAGTACACGTTGAGTAGGCAACTACCTCTTGAGAATGGTCATTTCATTGGCCATCTTTTGTAGCAGTGGGTCTGCAAAACTCTAAACTAAAGGCCTCATAGCATCCGTCTTCATCTTGTTAGAAGTAATCATGTTGTCCTCAATCTCTATGGCACACTGTTGTGCATTCTCTAATTCCGTTTCATTAGCCAATCTTAGGAAGAAGGCTATCTCAGATAGAAGAGCATCTATGAAACTACTCAGCAGAATTTCAGGTGACGGATTGAGTGTATGTGAAGGACATATGACCAGGCAATTAAACCTTACCATGAATTCTTTCATTGGTTCATTGACCTCCATCTTTGAATTGGAAAGTTGGGCAAACAATCGGTGACTATCTTTAGCGGGCTTGAATCTTGCCAAGAACTTTTCACTCATGGTTGCCCAGTTTCTTATGCAGCTTGACTCTAGGTGGTTGAACCATTCGGTAGCATTTCCCACAAGGGTCTCAACAAAGAGACACACAACAATGTCTTCATGTGCCACATGCAAAACGGCGCAATCCGTTGAGAAGACTGAAATATGATCATCAGGATGTTGAGTTCCATTGCTGTGAAACAATGGAAAGTGTTTTCTTCACCCTTTAGGTAGTTCATGATTTGCCTCCAAAGCCAAAGGTCCAATTTGATTACCCCAAGGCAACGGGGGTGCTCGTCTCCGATTGCGGTTATTAGGATCATTGTTATCACCCATCGCTTCTGGTTGGATAAAAAGTTCCTCTTGCTTGACTTCAAGTTCTTCTTTGATCTCAGGTACTGCGTTGGATGGCTCTCCAACTTCTGTAGGGTGCGTTTGTGGAAGGAAAGGATTTGTATTAGTGTTTGTGTCTCCTTGAAAGAGTGGATTTTTTCTCCTCGTATAAACTTTGTAAGCCAGGATTGTCTAATTCCATGAGGGAGGTGGTAGTACAGGTCTTCCGGCTACAAGGTCGGCTTTCCTTTCCTCTTCGTCTAGAATGGTAGCAGCGTTTCTCCACTAAGCAGGGGTTTCTTTCTTCTCAAATATGAAACTCCTCAAGCTGTTGATGATGTCCATTTGCTCTCCTTCAATGAACTTGAAATTTGGTTGAATGATAGCAAGTGCAAGATTAGGCTGTTGAATAGGAGCAATAGGACACCAGAGAGTCATTCCCGTGTAATAAAGCGTAAGCTTTCTTGAAGTTTTATGCCTCATACTCCACAGTGGGTGCCAAAAAAATTGTTGGCATTTCAATTCGCACCTCTGGAATGCGGATTAGAAACGGACAACTATGCACAGATAAACTACTCTTCGAATTAGGAGGGGAAGCTCCCTCTTTGTTGATGATGCTTAAAGAAAGTAAACTAAACTAATTTCCCAATCTTTTTGTTCTCAGCTAAGAGCACAAGGTTATAAAACTCTAGCGTCGTAGTTGAGATTTTTTCTTTTTGAATTTCAACTATGACTAAGCCTACTCTATTGACGCTTTTATCAACTCAAGTAAATTCAAAGCTTGAGAGTTAAAAGTAAACAAGGAATGATCTTTGACACAGATACTTAAACAAACTTTCTCTCAACGCACACCTGAAGACTCATTGTACTTTTCGATGCAAGTTGAAATAAAGATTATCTAAGCAGAACATATAAAACAAAACTTAAGAGAGTAGATCAAAGCAGTAAAGCAGGCATAAGATTTCCTTTCTTAAATTTCTGAAACAATTAAACTTTTGGGACAGCAAGATTGTAGCAATAACAGGCTTATAGTTTTGCAATCAAAACAGAATACAGTTGACACAAATCACATAAATTGAACAATATCTTGCAGCAAAAGATAGGCATGCAAACTTGCTTTTACACTAAGTGAATAGACACTAAATAACAACTTGTAGGCAAAGTAGGCTCAGCAATTTGCTATCACAATAACGGTTAAAGAAAAATGGGCAAGGCTGCCCTTATTTATACACAAGCAGAGGAGTAGGGAACTCTAAAATCTCTTTGCTTTTACAACAAGACTTGCCAACATCCAAGCTTTATTTCTAAATCTAAAACAAGATAACTATCTAACAACCATGAAAACAAAAAAATAGGGAAAGTGCCAACTATTACAACTTGATTCTCTCTCTTTCACAAAGAATGGATAAGAATGAGACAAGAATAGAAAGAAAGCTCGGTGAAAGCATCAAGTTCATTGATGCTTTAAATCTCAACTACATCTGCCAAAAAGCTGGAAACTGCCTCTCTATCAGGAGCGTTGATACTGTTGGCATTTCAATTCGCATCTCTGGAATGCAAATTAGAAATGGACAGCTATGCACAGATAAACTGCTCTTCGAATTAGGAAGGGAAGCTCCCTCTTTGCTGATGTTGCTTAAAGAATGTAAACTAAAACTAATTTGCCAATCTTTTTGTTCAGTTAAGAACACAAGGTTATACAACTCTAGCGCCATAGCTGAGATTTCTCTTTTGAATTTCAACTACGACTAAGCCTACTCAAATGACGTTTCTAACCGCTCAAGTAAACTAAGAACTTGAGAGTAAAAAATGAACAAGGAATGATTCTTTGACACAAATACTTAAACAAACTTTCTTCCAACGCACATCTGCTCTACTTTCAATGCAAGCTGAAATAAAGATTATATAAGCAGAACACATAAGATGGAAATCTGAGACAGTAGATCAGAGCAACAAAGCAGGCATAAGATTTTATTTTCTCAAATTTCAAGTAACAAAGATTACACTTCTGCAATAGCAGGATTGTAGCAATAATAGGTTTATAGCTTAGCGATCAACCAGAATACATTGACACAAGTAACACATGAACTGAACAATATCTTGCAGCTAAAGGAGGCATACAAGCTTGCTCTTACACTAAGTGAACAATACTGAATAACAATTAGAAGACACTAGTAGGCTCAGCGTTTTGTTATCACAAGCACGGTTAAAGAAAAATGGGCAAGGCTGCCCTTATTTAGACACAAGCAAAGGAGTAGGGAACCCTAAAATCTCCTTGCTTTTACAACAAGACTTGCCAACATGCAAGCTTTATTTCTAAAACTAAAACAAGATAACTATCTAACAACCTATGAAAGCAAAAAACACAAGCATAGTGCCCACTATTACGACTTGATTCTTTCTCCTCCAAAGAATGGATAAGCACGAGACAAGAATAGAAAGAAAGCATGAGATAAGAATGGAAAGAAAGTTGGGAGAAAGCATTGAGTTAACTGCTGCTTTAAATCTCAACCACATCCACCAAAAAGCTGGAAACTTCCTCTCTATCAGGAGCGTTGATACTATCCAAAGCCATATTCCGCTTTTACAAGATTTCCTCGCCTTCTACAATTGAACCTAGAAACTCTTTGACATCTTCAGCTGCTTTATCAAATTTTGTTAACATCGGCAGCTTTGCAACTAGAATGATGACCTTTTATAAATATATCATCTTGCTTCAACATATCTTTTTTACCCTGCATGTGATCATTCCTTGTTACAATCATTCCTCTGACATTCTTTGTAAGATGTTTGACTGCAACATTTCTTGCATCTTCCAAAGCACGCAAATCGAACACTGGATTGATATGATGCAAGTCAATCTCAAAAGTTTTGATGAAATCATGATACAATACCGACTTGGTTTTGAATTCCATGGGAGAGTACTGCATATTGAAAAACTTAAATTTTGACAGTAAACTCAACTATGCTCAGACAAGTTTTGCACAAAAGCTAAAAATAGCTTTGCTAACTTTTCTTTTTCAAAAGGGCAGATTTTTCAAAAATATTCTGAGATATGGGTTTTGTGTAGAATCTCGTTGCAAAGAGACCCATATCGCCATATTTTGAAAATTGTCGATGGTTGGTTGAAAAAGCAGAAACCCTAAATTTTGAATTTTTCCTAAAAAAAAGTTGAGAGCTAGGTTTTGTAGAGAATCACGTTTTGGATGAACCCAATTGATCAGATTTTGAAAATACTAAAGATTTCTTGGACATGCGTGAAAAAAGCAGTTTCTTGAAAAATATAAATTTTTCCAAAGTTGTAGAGAATCATGAACCAAGCTGACCCAAATTGCTGAAAATTGAAAAAGATGACCCCCTTCTTCTGAAAATTGATGCCTCGGAAAAATAAAAGCATGAAAAAGGGAGCCTCTGTGTGAGCTGATCTAGAAAATATGAAGAACTCTGAAAAAGCAACAAGTTTTGGCCTCCAAATCTTGATGTGAAGAAAATTTTTATGTTTCTCCTCTCTTGCTCTTGGACGCCACCTGCAAAAATCTGTGAATAATGAATGCAAAGTCCTTAAGTAGGTTTTTAGGATAAAACCCTCTTTAATTCTCTAATTTTAAATCTTTCAAAGCCAATCTTGAGCCAGATTCATCGAACGTAGACACTTTTTTCAATGTTGAAAGATGAAATTGGGAAAATTTTCTCTAAGGCATGAAAACTTGGACGCCCCTCTTGGCAAACTTAGCCATTCTTTGAAATTCTCAACTTTTTACTTGATTTTGACCTTAGTTTGATCTTGATTTTCGAACGCCAGATTGATCCTATAAACTAGTTGATGATCTCGTTGCGGAGCCTGATCAAATTGGAGAAGGTTGTTCTGGAGGCAACGTCTGCTAAAAACATCATTTGGACCCCCAAAATCATGGGCGCCCCTGGCTAGCTAGTGCGCCCATGGCTCCCAGTGTTAGCCATTTTTCTTGAATTTCAATTTCATAATGCTTTCTGACCTTCAAATGAACTCCTTGTTGAATCTGAATATTTGGCTGTTTTGGAGGTCCGATGAACTGACTGTTGGATTTGTTGGATAGCCTGATTGATTCTGAGGGGGGTCTTCTGGAAGTGACTTGCCTTGAAAACTGCATCTAATGAGCCAAAAGGTTGGGCACCCCTAGCTAGCTGAGGCGCCCAAACTTGCCAGAGTTAGTTTTTTCTGTGTTTCTTTCTTTTGACTTTCTCTACCTGTTTGATCTGCAATATCTGATGACTGGCTAATCTTCTGAGTCCATCGTTGATTTCGTTGGAGAGCTTGCTGGAATCTGAAGAAATGTTGGAGATTACAAACCCTAATTGCCTCTTTTAGCCCCTCAAAAGCCTGGGCACCCCTAGCTAGCTAGGGCACCCAAACTCTATAGACTGTCATTTTCATCTTTCAAACTTGAAACCTCATGCTATGCCCTTCGTTTGATCTGAAACTGCAAGAGTTAGGTGAATCTGATGATTGAGCTGAGACATCCACTAGATAGCTGGCATAATTCTGAAGATAATGGTCATATTTGCAAACCCTAATCTTTGAATCAGGTGGACAAAACCCTAGGCGCCCCTGGCTACCTAGGGTGCCCAAAGATCTCAGAGATAGAATATTTTTGAGATTTTCATGATTTGCATTCTTGCCCTTTGATGAAACTTTTCCATTCAATCCATAATTCCGAATGACTAATTGATTTGATGGACCTGATAGATTCACTGCAGAGCCTATTGAATTATGAGCAACATTGTCTGGGTGCACAAACCCTAACTCCATCAACTGGTGCCTTGAAAGACTGGGCGCCGCTGGCTAGTAGGGGCGCCTTTACTGTGCAGTGTTAGAATTTTATTTGAAATTTTCAACTTTCCCCTCGTTCCTCGTGCTCACCATTGTTTTGATTGCCAGAGACTGAAAAAATTTCTAAGGCATGAGTGTCTAGGTGCCTTGACTGGGCAGGGGCGCCTAGAGTTTCCAGACTTAGTCAAAATTTTGCAATTTTCAAGATTTTCCAGCTTCCCTCCTTCATTCTTTGTTCCTCGATCATCTTCTGTCGCTTCTTGATCTGTACAGTGCTTGAGACTCTGAATCTATCACTTGGCAATTGAGCAACCTCCATTGATGACCTTGGAGCTCCCATTTTAGCTTCTGAAAAAGCAAAATAGACCCACTAGGGCAAAACTGATCTTTTGACGATTTTGACTGAACTAGCCTAATGAGGAAGTATTTTAAGCCAATCAAAATTAGTTTGAACCCTAGAAGCCAAACTTTCTATTTTTAGAAAATTTTGCCAACATCCATTTGAGAAGAAACCCAAAAAAACCCAGAAAAAGTCTATTTTTAGAAACTTTCTATTTTTAGAAATTTCCTAAAATTTAGGGAAGAAAAACTAAGATCTAGGTTTTGTAGAAAACCTCGCTTTGAGCAGACCCAAATCCTCGAATTTTGAAAATTTTGAGTTTTTGAGCAACATGCATGACATGCAAGTCTCAATTTTCCGACCTTTTGACAGTTTTTAACAAGACTTTTGACCATTTCTTCAAAATGCCTAAGTGTAGCAAAACTTTTAATTTGGGGTAAAACAGATACTATCTAAAGCAATATTTTGCTTTTCCAGGATTTCCTCGCCTTTTGCAATTGAACTTAGAAAATGTTTAACCTCATCAATTGCTTTATCGAATCTTGTCAACATCAAGGCAATTTGACTCATCTTTCCAGCAACAAGATCACTGCTGAAACTGTCATGAACAAGATTCTGGAACTCGACTTGCACTTCATCAAGCTCAATGAAACCACCATCATCACCACGATACCGACAAGGGATTTGTGAAACAAATACACATGAATCTGAGGACATCAACAACCTTCTGTCTATATTCAACTAGTTCTTCAGATATTCTTTCATAAGTTTTCACCTTGAAGAGATGTTGTTCTGTCCATGAAAGAATCTGTCTCTTGCGTTCTTTTGCAATTACTGAATCATATACTGTCTTCAAATCTGAAATAATCATCTCATGCATTAGTTTCACCTCTGCCATTCCTTGCTCAAACCCTTGAATCCCTTGACGTAGATCATGGGCATTATATCTCAAAATACATCTCTGAAAGCACAAATCTGCCCTTGATGATGAACTCCTCTATCCAATCCCGCATATGCTTCCCATATATAACCAATTGTCTCAACTGGTGCTGATCAGCCGATGACTCTAGAACCTATGGAAGCAAAAGAGTGGCCTGTGAGGTGTCGTGGAGTAGATTAGAAACATATTGTCAGAGTTGTAGATTTTCAGCCTTAAGGGCTACTTTATCCTCTCCATCTTTAAGCACTCTATCCTTTAGATTTCCTGCTACAACCTTGAAGAAATTCACATCGGTATGCCGAGTGCTTATGTCAAGATTGGTGTCATGTTCCCCAAAATGGTTACTCCAAATGTATCGAAATACGATCAAAATCTAAATACAGTAATTGCAACTTAAATATAATTATAATTATCATAAGATAATATTATAATTATAATATTAACAATTTAACCATTATCATAAATAAGTATTATAATTATATTATAGAATAACCGATATTGTAACAGTAAGTGCAATTTATAAACATCATAAAATAATAGTCTATATTTTAAACTAGTAGATGTAATTTCATAAAAAAAGAATATATAACATATAAAATAGGAAAGAAGAGATAAAATAAATAAATAAAATAAAATACAAAATATAATATATAAAATGCTAAATAAAAGAAAGCCTATTACTAAGCATAATAGCAGTCACCCTATTTTGAAATTGGTCAAAGGAGCCGACCCATGCCTTGAAGCGATTCCTAACCAAAGAAGCTACGCATGGAGAGGCACGTCCTAGATCAAAACTCTTGATCAGCCATATAAGGGAGATCAGTCCAAGGTCAAAAGGATTCATCTATGGGGAATAATCATCGATCAAGGGACAATTTGAGGAGAGGCGGATTTTGTAAGAGACGCCAACTGAATTAAACAAGGATTGAATGTTCATTCAAATAAGACAAAGGCTACATACAATAACAAAAGGGAATTCGATCAATAATATTAAAGAGGAATCGGGAAGATAATCTCAAGCGCTGCCCAAAGACTAAAGCAAGTCCAGGAAAAGACAAGAAGTTCAATATTAAAGGAAATTGAGAATCAAATAAAGACAAGAAACTGAGCAGCTGAATAGAGACAAGATCAAACTGCTTATGAGGAAGGACCATGACCCACAATTGAAGGATGGAAGTCGACGCTGGGAAAAAGGAAATTCACACGTAAGCTAGGAAATGGGATGTCCATCTGCAGATCGATGGAATAAAAGGAGAATGGAGGAGATGAGGAACTTGGAGTTGTCATCTCCCCCAAATACAGAGCCTGACATGGAAGATATTCCAAGGAAGTCGTTCTTAGTATTTTAGCAGCCACCACGTGTTATTTACAAGAAGTTGTGATAGTTGGTAGAGTAAGGAAAAGACAGTTCTGAAGGTAACAATAGATATCAGAGGGAATCAGGGATGTAAGAAATAAAAGATAGATTGTCATGCGGAGTGGACTAGCCTACCGATCAAGGGATAAGAATCGTAGTGGAGAGGCAGCAAAGTATAGGAATAGAGTATTATTAAGTGTCTGCAGACCGGTCAAGGCTATAGGTAAGGGACCTTTGTTATTAGATAAATAATTACTATTTATGTTGAAAACTAATCTAGAATAAATATATGATAATAAATGATCGGATTAAGAATTTAGTATATATATAAATAAGATAAATATAATATGTTCTCTGGACATACAACTCAAATGTTGATAATTATATTTCGGTAATTGATAAGCTAGATATATATAATATACTATTTAGGATTATCCAATAAAGATGCTTGCAGCAATTATTGAGTCTTATAAGTAACAATGACCCTACTCATTCACTAGGATGATAAATGGTATGATAGAATATCATCCTTGGGATCTTGATAGACATTTAATATCTACCGTAATGTACTTGTGAAACATAATATAGAAAGAATCATTCAAAGAAGTGATATGGGGGGAATGAGTAAACCTTTGTCAAGAATGAAATATTTTTATCATCTTTGATCTTATTAGATATTATCACTGAAACTTATTGATCTTTAACACTTCTAATGTCTCTTTGAGAAACACTTTGAGTGCAAGATTCAGGTTTAAGTGCCTCCACTAGAAAGGGGTCATTACAATTGGCTTTGGCAATCATTGAAATCATCCATCTCAACCTCATCAATATTCTTATCTTCTGGGGGCATGGTAGTCTCAATGATCATCTTAGCATTTGGATTCTTCTCTATGTGAACTTGTTTTTTAGGCTTCCTTATTGGTGGATCTTGGTAAATGCTATTAAGCTCTACAAAGTTCAATTGATTCAAAGGCCTCCTCCTTTTCCTACCCAGGACGTTCTCAAGCCAAGACGAGGTGTCTTTAATAACTTCTCTAGGTGGTTCGGCTTCAGCTTCATCAATTTCTTCATCTTCTAAATCGATTTGGATGGGAGAAGACCTCAACAACGGTAGAGAATCAAGTGACAAAGGCACTGCTTTTTCTTCTGGCGCTGGCTCTTCTGGTGGAACCTCTGATACAACTATCGGTTGTTCCTATTGAACTGCATCGAGATCCAACTTTCTCCTTACACTCTTTGCCATTCTACCAATCTTCAAACTTTTTGGAGGGTGGCATATAGCCTTCATTCTTGGTTTTGGTTTGGAAGAAGGTAGGGATGACTGCACTATTGGCGGCTTTATGACTGGAATAGCTTCCTTCCATGTTCTCTTGAGGTTTAGGAAAATCCTGCTATTCTTGACAACTCAGCTCGTTCTTTCTTCCATTGAAGTGCTTTTTGTGATGGCCCAATTGACTTGTGGAAGTGGCTGTTGCTCAATTTGATTTCTGGCGTATGTAGGAAGTACTTCTTCGCCATCATCAGATAATCCTTCTATATCTTCTGACAGGAAATCAGCCATTTGCTGGAGGGTAAACCTGTTGTTACAATGCCTTGGCACTTCGAATTCATCCTCGCAATTCGCCTAGAAATCTTCAACTATGGGCACATGAGCTTGATTCTGACCAAGACGGGATGCAAAAAGGCCACAAGGATCATATGATCGCCTCTCGTTGAACAACTTGAGGCCAAACTTAGACAACTCATTACCCATCACCTTAGCATCCGCTAACGATCTCCATCTATAGATACCCATCTCAACTGGAAAACTAAAAGCAGCCTTCTTTTGATTTCGCAAGAACGTGTGAACTTCATACACTTGCCTCAGAAACTCCATGAAAACCACCTCATCTGTGGGATACCTCGACAACATGACTAGACTACTTGAGAAGCCGTACACTCTGATGTAGGAGAATGTAGGAAATTGGATGAACCAATCAGCCCACTCTGCCATTGTTGCCCTAGCAACTGATGAAATCCGTATATGCAACTCATTGTCTAAGTCTCTCACCGTATGCATTAAGAATGCATCATTGACCTGCCTGTAGTGATGTTTTGATTCGAAAAACTCCAGCTATGGGTAATGATGATAGACATGCTGAACATCCACAGTTTCGTTGACATTCAATCCTTTGAATTTTCCTTGAAAGGCCACTAGGTAGGCTAGATATGAAATCATGTGAAACTCGTGGATTTTGAAATATTTGGTCATCTGATGATGGAGACTATTGCTGATCAAATTTGGCCAGTCATAAAGCTCTGTTTTATTCATGATATGAGAGATGATATAAAACATCCAAGGCTGGAATTTAGTGGCTTCTGCTTGACCAGTGACTCGGTTGAGCAGAGTAATCATTATTGCAAACTCCTCCTTGAATTCTCCTCATCCAACGTTCTTTGGCAAAGTATTGTGTTTCTCCTTCAACCATCTTTGTGCAACTTTCTTTTGGTATTTATCCTTGTGCATGTGCCACACCATTTCACATTCTTCAATGGAGATGACCAAATTTTCCGACCAAGGTGGTATTGAAAAACACTTTTCAATAACATCCGGCTTGAGGCTGCAAACTACCCGCCCATCTACTGCTTGGATTTCTTGTGTTGCTGGATTGTAATGCTTGACACAAGCAATTACAAATTCTAGACTTTGCACTGAGATAGGAATTGAAGCTGTTGCAAGTAATCCAAAATGACCAAGATGTTTGACTGTAACATTGCCTGCGTCTTCCAAAGCACGTAAATCGAACACTGGATTTATATGATGCAAATCAGTTTCAAAAGTTTTTATAAAATCATGATACAACACCGACTTGGTTTTGAATTCCATGGGAGAGTACTGCATGCTGAAAAACTCGAATTTTGACTGTAAACTTGACTATGCTCAAACAAGTTCTGCACAAAAGCTAAAAATAGCTTGCTGATTTCTCTTCTTCAAAGGGCAGATTTTTTCAAAAATAATCTGAGATATGGGTTTTGTGTAGAATCTCGTTGCAAAGAGACCCAGATTGTCTGATTTTTGAAAATGTTGATGGCTGGTTGAAAAAGCAGAAACCCTAAAATTTTAGGATTTTCTCGAAAAAAGCTAAGAGTTGGGTTTTGTGTAGAAACACGTTTTAGAGAGACCCAATTGATCATATTTTGAAAATACTGAAGATTTCTTGGACATGCAAAAGAAAAGTAGGTTCTTGAAAAATATTATATTTTCCAAAGTTGTAGAGAATCAAAAACCAAGCTGACCCAGATTGTTGAAAATTGAAAAAGATGACCCCCTTCTTCTGAAAATTGATGCCTTGGAAATTTCAAGCATGAAAATGCGAGCCTCTGTGTGAGCTGATCTAGAAAATGTGAAGAACTTTGAAAAAGCACCACGTTTTGGTCTCCAAATCTTGAAATGAAGAAATTATTTGTCTCCTCCTTTGGACGCCACCTGCAAAATATGAATAATGAATGCACAAAGCAATCTTAAATAGGTTTTGAGGATGAAAAAGGCACTTTATTCTCCAGCTATAAATCTTTTGAAGCCAATCTTGAGTAGGTTCATCGAATGTGGACGCTGTTTGGATGATGCATAATGGAAAATTTTCTAAGGCATTGAGCCTTGGGCGCCCTTCCTGACTAGGAGCACTTTTTCCTAGCAGACTTGGCCAATTTTTTGAAATTTTCAACTTTATGCTTGATAATATGCCCTTAGTTTGATCTTCATTCTAGCCACTTGGTGAATCCTATGAACTGGCTGAATGATCCATCGCGAAGCTTGATTGAATCTGGCGAGATTGTTCTAGAGGTTGCTCATGCTAAAAACTGAATCTGGACCCTCAAAATGTTGGGCGCCCCTGGGTAGCAGGGGCGCCTTTACTGTCCAGAGAACCATTTTCTGTGATTTTCCAAATTGTTCATGTTTTCTGACCTTCAAATGAATCCTCAATTTTGGCAATTTGACTGACCCGATGAACTGGCTGTCAGATGCGTTGGATAGCCTAAAGTATTATGTGAAAGATCTTCTAGAGGTGATATTTCCTGAAAACTAATTTTAGAGGGTCAAAAGCTTGGGCGCCCCTGGCTAGCTAGGGCGCCCAACTCCTCTAGAGTTGTATTATTTTCTGGGATTTTCATCTTTCTTTTGACTTTTCTCATTTTGCAAGTGTTTTTACCTTCTACTCAACCTGACATATCTGATACTTGACAAATCTAATGAGCTCCCCAAGATATCCACTAAAAAGCCTGTTCAAATTTGAAGGAGAGCTGTTGGAGGCAACAAACCCTACTTTTGACTTCTGAATGCCCAAAAGCTTGGGCGCCCCTAGCTACCTAGGGCACCCATGGCTCCCAGACTTAACCATTTTTACTTGATTTTCAACCTTCAAACTTGATCTTCCATGCTCTATCCTCCGTTTCATTTGCAACTGTTGGTGACAGACGAATCTGATGATTGAGTTGAGACATCCACTGGATAGCTGAGAGAATTCCGAAGACAATGATCATATTTGCAAACCCTAATCTCTAAATTAGGTCCTCCAAAACCCTAGGCGCCCCTGGCTACCTAGGGTGCCCAAAGATCCCAGAGATAGAATATTTTTCAATGATTTCACAATTTGCAATTTGCTACTTTAATGAAACCTCTCCATTCGAACCACAATTCTAGCTGACTGATTGATCTAAGGAACCTGCTGATAGATTCACTGCAAAGTCGGAAAGATTCTGAGCAACTTGAAGCAGAAACCCTAATTCCATCATCTGGCATCTTGAAAGGCTAGGCGCCCCTGGCTAGTAGGGGCACCTTTACTCTCCAGTATTAGTTTTTATTTGAAATTTTTGCACCTTCCTTTGTTCTTCGTTCACGGCTCCATGTTTGCCATTGCACTCTTCTTTTATCCTCATTCTTTGACTTCTCAGGCTCACTTGAAGACTTTTGTACCATCCCCATGAAACTTTGAGACTGTTGCGGAGTCTCACAAGTGTTGAATGGCGCGTGAGGCACCTCCTCTACTACATTTGTGTTCTGCATGGGACGAGACTGAGTGTTTACGAGATGATTTCTTGATGAACTAGGTGCTTCTTGAGATGTATTCCTCACAACAGGCGTTTCATACAAGCTTCCCATAATTGTATCCCTGACCTCTAAAATCTTCATTAATTCATACAAGGGAAGACTGACTTTCATTTTCTTAACTTCTTCCAGTACATAGGAACTTAACCTCTCCACATCTTCTCTTGGAAGATTGTCCTTTTGCGGGAGTTGCATTTGGTGAATAGGCTGCTGGATGGTATGTTGTCCATTTTTGTTTTGCATCACATTTTGTTGTCTGTACTCTGGAGAATCCCTAGGTACATTTGGATTATTGCTTGCATTGGGATTCGGTGGAGTTGTGAAATTATTCGGAGGAATTGATGACGTCAGAGGTTCTTTCTAATGATAGCTCCTCTGATAAACTTTGGGGGTTGTTCCTCCGGATGTTTGAAAAGCTTGCACCTCTCTTCTTCCTTCTACCAAAACGCTGTTATTGGGAGGTGCAAAAATATAATTGTCTTGGCCCAGAGGCCCCTCTAAATAGGTGTCCTGACCCTCTAAATATACTTGAGCTTCGGAATATACTTGAGCTTCTTGCGATTGATAGTCTGTTGCCCCCACGGGACCATTTGCCGAAGCTAGTGGAAACCTATGATTGATTTGTGGTGGGGTGTAGCTCTGGTACTCAAGCAAGACATTAACATCTTCTAAAATTAGCGCCTGGTCATATCGTTGTACTTGGACTATCTCGTATCCAGTAGTCAGAGGATTCTCAGTACCCTCCGTGCTCTTCACTTCTCTTTTGAAAATATTAGCAGCTACTTGAAATTCATGACACTGGAGTTCTGAATGCTGATTTGTATTGTGCAATCTACACCACCCTGACATGGCGGCTTCTGCCAAGTAAACTCTGTTGGCAGGACGGTTCTCTGGAGGTGGCGGGTTATCTAGCGGTGACGACACACCTCCGTTGTTGGGTCCTGTATTCCAGGACCTTTTTTGAAATCCTTGGTTGTGGTTACGATACCCGTGACTATTATCATGACTATATCCTTGATGGGCATCTTGGTGGTTTGGAGGATTATTCTGATATCCTCGATTAGCACCTTGATGTGCCTAATAATTCTTTAGCATGGACTGCATCTGGTTATTCTGATTTATGAGGTAGGTCACCTCAGTCGACAGCCTTTTCATCTGTTCTACTAACTCTTTCATTTCTTCTTTCTCCTCTTGAGTCCTCGTTGGTGGTACTGTGTTCTGGAGATAGACAGGCTGTGTTGCTTGAGTTTGGGACAAAGGAGTCCTAGGATGGAGAACTAACTGATCAGATGGTGCTGTAACATGATAAGCGGTTGTGGAACTGGATTCATTGCCGGAGTTTGTTGATTCCATGTTGATCCAAGAGTCTGCATTTGACTATTTGCTGCAGTCAGGCCTATATACAAAGAGGGCCCAGTTATGTTTTGTCCCATATTTTGACTCACTTCCACAGCTTTCGCGTATGCTTGGTTCATATTGGTTGGTGCCGGATGAGCTTGTCTCACAAACATCGCTGTTAGCGGGTTCAAGGCTGCGTAATAATTCTCTCGAGCATCAGTAATCACATATGGGGCTCGCAATCTTGTTAGAGCCTTCTAGAATCTGTTATTAAAGGCATGGATGGGCTCCCTATCTTGTCTCCTTACTTCTATAAACTGGCGGAAAAGTTCCACTGGAGTGACGGGTATACCGAACTTTCCGATGAAGGCCTCCTTCATCTGCTCCCATGTTCTTATAGACCCAATTGGAAAATGTATGAACCAAAAATGTGCTTCTTCTCCCAAAGAATATGGGAATAATCTACAAGCCACGTCTACGTATGTGATCTGCCTATTTCGTAGATGATCTTCAAACATTTTAATGTGATCCTCAGCAGTACGGTTTGTATCGTTGACGTGGAACTTGGTGCAGAAATTTTCAGGATTCTTTGGCATGTCATGGTAATCCTGAAATTCAAGTGGAGATGGGTTGTTAACCAACCAAGTAGCACCATTTACAGCCAGTTGGCCTCCCGGTTGAGCCATAGCTTGTACTGGTTGTCGCCGCTGATATACAATAACTTGAACTGGTTGTTGTTGCTGAATAATCACTGGTGGAGTGACTTGGATTGATCTTACTGAAGCAAACCTCGAGACACTAGGTGAAGTTCCAAATAAACTCGAAATTTCTTCTCCGCTTGTTTCTCCTTCACTTGAATGAACCTCTTCACTTGATGGAATTCCCTTACTTGATCGAACTTCTTTGCTTGTTCCGATTTCCTCTCTTGATCAGACCTCTTTCTTCTTTCTTGCTCGAGTAGGTAGCTCTAACTCCACAAACTCTTTGGACGAACTGGGCGTGGACCTCAAAATTCTTTTCAACTTGTCTGGAGAGAATGAGCTAATATGATCCAGGATGTAGCTGCTTATCGGCGAGGGGCGGGAGCAAGGGCAAGTGGTTGTCTTTGATTCAGCAAATCTCTTTCAATAGCAACTTGAATTTTAATGGCCTTCTCCTCTTCTTCTTCCAACACAAAGCAAGTTCGCATATACTTAGTGTAGCTCCTCTTCGTCCTCCACGCGAAATTGTTCAAACCCGAGAGGATGTCTTCTTGATCGTCGTTGAATCCCAAATTTGGCTGCAACACTAGAAATATCTCTCTATGCGGCAGCTCCATCTTGATTCATGATAATCCTTCTCCAATAAATTTCTCTTTGATGAAAATCCATTTCTTTACTTCAATGTGGCTGTTAACTGCAAAGATCCTTGAGAAGGCCCTCCTTCTAGCGCCAGTTCCCGATGATGTGATCTTTGTGACCGCACCAATCAGCAGAACAAAGTATCCGAAGGCTGCTCCATTCTCTCTTGATCAAAGTATTCCGTACGCTAAGATTGCGAGAGAGATCATACGTTCAACTCCAAGGTTCCGATAATGCAATGGGATACCCTCAGTTGATTCGTTGCGATTTGTTGTTTTCACGAGGGGACTTACACAATTGTTTAGAGGTTTGCAATTGACACCAGGTTAATGATTGGAAGGGGATTTTCGTGAGTGATGCGAATGATTTGGCAATAAGGTACGAACTTCCTAAAAACTAACCAGAAATGTACTGAATTTAAATGGGTGCAGGGTTTAAAAGATTTATGTCCTAGTCTAAGTGCAAGATGTGCGGGGCTTGACTTCAGCAAACTTCAACTGGACTTTTCCTTGCCTCGTGTTGGACAGCTTCAACAAAGTTGGTGCAATCTTCAAGGGAGCAATGAAAGGTATTCAGATTACAACTCGACGTGCAAATACCATTAGGACGACGCATACAAACACATGAATTGCAATCGAAGTTAAGTTTGAAAAGGGATTCCAATTGACCTAACAAGGAAAGCTTACCATCAGCAAGCTTACTAGTGGTATGGATTAAGCGAAGCTACTTCAATCAAACACAACAATCCACAACTAACTACTTACATGAAAATCACTCTAATTTAATTCCTACTTGAAGTAGAAGGACGAAGAAATCTTGCTAGCTACTCATAACAAAAGACAAAATCATCATCAATGAAACTCTTTTTATTATGATAGTTTTCACAACAATTCCTTACAAAGTTCTCAAGGGAAAACTTTCCTTCTCCTTCAAACTATGCTATGCAATGAAACTATGCTAACTCTAAACCACCTCTCTATGCTCTATTCTCTGATCTCTAATCTCTAATCTAATAATGTACAAATGAGGGGGAGTCCCCTTTATAGCTGGCCAATCTCAATGGACGGTCCAGATTAAATTACAATGGATGGCTCAAATTGAGCCACATCAGCCCTAACCCTAAAAACTGCCAGAATAAGGAGCGGTACAATAAATGAATCAAAAAATTTCCACTCACTCCTAAAATAGCAAAGGCAATTAATGTCCAACATCCTCTAGAAGAATCCTGTTTGTAAACACGTTCACACTGTTCTTCTTCCTGACTGCAAGCTGGATGAGTCTGATCATTGTGGCTTCAACTTCTTGAAAGGGTATGGCAGGCACATTCTCGATCTGACTCCAAGGCTGTAACTTTTTAACCTGTTTGATGGTGATTTTCCTCCTTCCTACCACTGCATCTTGAGCTGTACGAAGCACGCTGGAGAACATCTTTTGGGTCATCGAAGGACTTTACACTTAAGGAGAATTTTTCTGCTTCGCTCTTTAGCCCATTCCGTTGTCATTCTTTAACATTCAAGCCTTTTGTTCACTCCTCATCCTTAGCCTTGTGGGCGTTTTAGTGCTTGAAGATGACTCTTTAACGCCTAGGTCTTCATCATTTCTTCATCCTCATCCTGAAGGATTCTCCAATCTTGGACTCGACCCGTTCTCCTTTGCCATTCACCTTCCTGAGCTAGGTGCATACTAGGTTATTCCAACACTTAGCCATTTCTTCCAACATGCAACTTTTCTTCCTTCGAGGTTGAAATGTAGTCTTGGAGTATTTTCTCCATCACTTCAATTCCACCCACTCTGGTTCCAACGTTCGTCCTACAAACAAAAGAAGAGCATTAGAACACTTAATACTATAAATTCTCCTTCACTTACTTGATTTTCATTCTCCGATTTCCAAGGTTGATTGATCTCTGGAACATTTCTTTTCTAGCAAACCTTGCTTTCTTCATAGCTTTTCAACATCTGCATGCCATCTTGATGCCTTCATCCTGATATTTGAGTTTCACTTTAGCTTCACATTCTTCATGCCTTAGACAAATTTCTCCTTTCTGAGGGCGTATTTTAGAAGACTCCTGCTTCATCATCTGCCTTAGAAAATTTTCATATTTTCACTCTGGCTTGGAAGAATATTTCCTCCTCCAACAATTTCATCAAAAATCGCCTAAGTATCCAGCTTCAACTTTTAGCCAAGGCACCTTGTTTCTCCTCTTGCCTCAAATTTTTTTTATTTTGTTCTGCCTTAGAAAAATTTATCAACCAGGCGCCCATCAAAAATCTTCACCTTAAAATCTTCGGCAAGGTGTGGAAAACTTTAAAATCACATCCTTGTTGAAAATATCCAATACCCAGAAGAAAATTCCCTTCAGAAAGTGCCAAATTCATTCCTCATCTTTGGGCGCATTTTCTTGCTTGGCCTTGAAAATCTTCTTCAATCTCATGAAGTTGGAGTATTCTGACTCCTGAACTGCCAATTCATCCATGCCTTAGTGAATTTTAGCAACTCCTCTCAAGCTTAGGCGTATTCCCCTAGGTAAGGTGGAATTTTGTGCCTTAGAAATTTTTTAAATAATATCACCAACATGGGCGCATATAGGGGCTTCCACTTTCAATTTCCAATACTTAGAACATTTTCCAACTCCTTCCACAAGTCAAGGCGCATATAGAGGTAACTACTTCAAGCTTTGAGTTTATTTGCCTTAGAAATTTTCAATATTTTTGGGCGCATTTAGGAGGTCAAGCTTCAAGTTTAAATGCCTTAGAAACTTTTCTAACTCTCTCACCCAAGTTTAGGCGCATTTCACCATGTCTAACTCCAATTTCAAGCACCTAGTAAAATTTTCCATCAAACTCAAGTAGCCAAGGCGCAGATGAGGGCAGGAGCTTCAAATTTTCAACACTTAGTAAATTTTTACCCTCCTTCCTTGCTAGGGCGCATATGAGGGTAGGAGCTTCAAATTTTCAACACTTAGAAATTTTTTGGTGCCATCATGCAAGTTGGGCGCATTTTACTAGTGGAGCTTCCATTTTTGCATACTTAGAAACTTTTTTATGCCCCTTCACAAGCTTGGGTGCATTTTGATGGGTCTCCTACCATTTACCAATACTTAGAAAAAAATTCATGTTTCCTCACAGGCTTGGGCGCATTTCATGCGGTCTAGAGGAACTTTGAACACATAGAATATTTTCTCATCCCTTTCTTCTAGCTTGGGCGCATTTGATGTGTGGAGGTAGAATTTTATAACCACTTAGAAATTTTTTTATCATCTTCTCAAGCTGAGGGCGCATTTTGGGGGTCCTGCAGGAAGTTTGACACTTAGAAATTTTTTCCATCGCCTTCTCAAGCTGAGGGCGCATTTTGGGGGTCAAGAAGGAATAACTCATGCCTTAGAAATTTTTTTAGGGCTTCTACCAGCTTGAGGGCGCATTTGGGGGTCAAGGAGGATTTAACTCAGACTTAGGAAATTTTTATCACCTCTGCTCCTTGAGGGCGCATTTAGGGGTATGAGCAGGAACTTTCATGCTTGGAAACTTTTTCATCCTCCTGCCATTTTCATCTTGGGCGCATTTAACAGGGGGTGAAGGAATTTGTTCAGACTTGGGCATTTTTCTAGCTTGCTCGTCCCTGTTTGCTATATTTAGTAAGTCTCTGATTTTCATACCTCTGAAGCTTGGATTGATCTGAAATTCGCGCCACAGGATCTCCATGACCAAGTTGACCTATTCACACTGCCATCTCGTGCTGACTTGCTATTTATAGCATGTTTCTGGAGGTGATTTACTATTTATAGCAACTGCCTGATTTTGAGACTTTCACAACTCCGTTCAGCTTGAAATTTGAATGACGTGATCCTCATGGGATGACTTGCTCGTTCACATTGGCGCCTGCTGCTGACTTACTATTTATAGCCTGTTTCAAAAGTGCCTTACTATAAATAGTAAGTGCTCCGATTGCCTTCAAATTTTACCAATGGATAGCTCGGAAGATACTGATCACAATGGGATACACCGGTTTTCGAAAATTCTGGCATTTGACCCCTCATTTTAGGCCCCGAAGCTAGAAACCCTAATCTGACTTGCATGTCGATCAAATGACCTCTGTTTGACTCTGTTTCTGTTGCACTTTGCTCTGTTCATGATACTAAGGTGTTGGGCATCCGCCGGAGTGGATCTGCTAAAAACAGTAAGTTCCCGAAAAAGTGACCAACTCTGTTTGCATGTCACATCACTGCGTAGCTCTTGAAAAACCCATAAAGAATAACCTGACATGCGCTGAAAATTCCAACATGCAAACCCTAAAAATAGCCTTTGAAGGCTGAGTTCTGAAAGTCATCATCTCACTTTGCATGTTATATCATTGCGTAGGTCTCAGAAAACCCAGAAATATTCTTCAGACATGCGTTGAAAAACTTCACGTGTAAACCCTAAAATCAGCTCCTGAAGGTGAACATGCTAAAAATAGAAAGTTGTATGTTCCAGCTCAAAACTTGCAGACAAATAGCTTGATGTGTTCAAGATGCAGTGTAACCATCAAAATTTCAGAAGTGCTGAGAAAATGCCCCAAATTAGGTACTTACTAAAAATAGTAAGTTGTCAGAATTCGACAAAATTTTGTTGGGGACCTGCTGGAAGCTTACTGACTGCAACGCCAAGCTTAGATTTCAATTTAATCACCTCATTTGACTTCAAACTAGCCAGAAGAAAGCAAACCCTAATTCTCAGACTTAGCCAAAATTTCACGTTTAAGCTAAAAGACGGGCACATCCCCGGAAAGACAAACGGAACAAAAGAGAGAACGGCAAAACAAACCAAAAACCAAGCCAAAAGACCCAAACAAAGCAAAAATTAGGGGGATCCCCATTTGCAATGGGGCAATGTGTGAAAAGGTAACAATAGCTTCCTAGGTGGAGATATGAGACTGTACTTCATTCAAAGGTGCAGACAGAGCTTCATTTTCTGATATTTCTAACAGGTTGCTGATGTATAGCTTGTTTCTGAGTTGCTGGTTTTGACATGGCTGAAGCTATTTTATGTTCATAGCTTCGTCACAGATTTTTAATTCATTTTGGGTATTTGTCTGAGCTGTATCATTGTGAGGGGCGACCCTTCCTGCAAAGTTTCAGATTTTAATATTGAGAGCTGATTTTTCTAGAGGAAATCAACCTCCTCAAAGGGGTCGTACCATTCTGGGTGTGCATTGAAATTTGTGCCAACTGTTACTTGTTGTTTCTGGTTCGAATTCACCTTGGAGTTTGGGCGCCATGCTTCTAGCTATTGTTCGACTGTGGTTTGGAGGCATTCCGAGTTGATTCAGAGAAGATACGTCCATTTCTGTGAGTTCTCATGTTGCTGGTCTGATTTTTTGTTAATACTATTTCTTATTAGACTTAGTAAAAATTAGTCATTTGCTGGTTGAGCTTCAATTCTGTATCTTTTTGGCATTGTAAATGTTGGAGGAAGTGTTACTCTAACCAATGTGTGATTTGGGAAGCTTATCTTTCTAGTTTTCAGCTCTTTTCAATCATTGTAAAGCTAGTTAGTAGTACTAACAGCTATTTATCTTATTGCTGCAATTTATATTTGTTTACACTCCCACCATTGAGTGGTTGAGTTATAAAATAAACATCTTTCTTGTTTGTAAGTTTCCCCCCACAAAATAAGTGGTTGTGTGGATTGTTTTTCCCCCCACGAAAATAAGTGGAAGAGAGGATTTAATGGCTGGCTTGCCACCTTAATAATGTAATAATCTCACCCACTGAATAAGTGGAGTATTGTTGACGTGGTTTTTGCGACCGCACCAACACAGAATAAAGTTTCCCAACGGATACTCTATCCTCTCTTGAACAAAGTATTCAGCATGCTAAGATTGCGAGTGAGTTCATGCTTTCAACTCCAAGGTTCCGAAATACTTGGAACACCCTCAGTTGGTTTGATGTGAATTGTTGTTTTCTTACGAGGGGACTTACACAATTGTTCAAGGTTCTTGCAGTTAACAGCAGATAGATGATTTGAAGGAGATTTTGTGCGTATGATTTGGCAATAAGGTATGTTTTCCTAAAGCTACCCAGAAATGTGCGGAAAGTAAATGAGTGTAAGGCCTAAGAAACTTATATTCTATTCTAAATGCAGGATGTGTGGAGCTCAATTTTGGCAGACTTCAACCGAATTTCACCTTGCCTCACGTCGGACAACTTCAGCAAAATTAGTGCAATCTTCAAAGGGGTAGCAAAAGATATTCAGATTACAATTTAGCATACATACACCATCAGAATGACGCATATAAGTATACAAATCACAATTGAAGTTAAACTCAAGATAATTTCCAGTCGACCACGCAAGGCGAACTTATCATCAAGGCGAACTTATCATCAACAAGCTGCTAGTGGTATGGAATGAAATGAAGCTACCTCAATAAAACGCCACACATCAAAGTAAACTACTTGCATGAGATGAAAATTACGCTACTTGGATCCGAAAGGAAGAAGAGACCTTGCTAGCTATTCATGACAAAGACGAATTCCACCATCAATGAAAAGATCTATTATCATGAAAGTGTTACACAACAATCTCTACAAAAGTTTTCAAAGGGAAAACTTTCTTTCTTCTCCACACTAAGCTATCAAACAAAAATGCTAACTCTGCTCTACTCTCTAGTCTCCAATCTCTAGCTCTAATGCTAATGTCTGATCTAATCTAATGAATTACAAATGAGGGGGAATCCCCCTTTTATAGATAGCCCGGTCCAAAAGACGGCTAGGGTTACAATCAATAGAATCGCTAAGATTAAGCCA
Source organism: Sequoia sempervirens (assembly GCA_007258455.2). Lineage (NCBI taxonomy): Eukaryota > Viridiplantae > Streptophyta > Pinopsida > Cupressales > Cupressaceae > Sequoia > Sequoia sempervirens. The sequence goes on from VDFB02258584.1 coordinate 47,386, forward strand.
CCTCAGTCCTAACCCTAAAAACTGCCAGAATGGGGAGTGGTACATTAAATGAATCAAAGATTCCCACTCACTCCCAAAATAGAAAAGGCAATTAATGCCCATAATCAGTCTTCTAGAAGATCCTCGTCTAGTAGTGCATTCCCGTTCTCCTTCTCTCTGGCTGCAAACTCAACAAATCTGCCAAGTACAGCCTCAACCTCCTAAACTAAAATGGGTGGAATGCAATCAAGCTGGAACTCTAATACTGTGACTGAATGTTCATGCCTTGTACAAGATTTTCTCCAAGCAACCAAGGAATCCTACGTGCTCTGGATCAAGGCGGAGAAAGTAGAAGTATTCTCAAAGTCATCCTGTACGAAGGTCTTCACCTCTGAAAAGAAAGGCACCAACCTACCCCTCAAATTATCAATATTCACCTCATCTGGATTCAACCGCCTAGCAAATATGGCCTCAAAAGTATTCTGAACTCCATCAATGATATTGGCCATAGCCTTCCGTACCCTGGTTGAATCCGCCTGTGCTGTGTCGAAGAAACCACGTCCCGTGATTGCTGAAGAATACCATCTAGAGAAATCATACCTATCATTCTCCTGAATGACCCCTCCATCAATCAGCAACCGCAAAGGGGCATGCCTCAATGCCTCAAGACGCTGAATTACTTTGCTCTGATAGACAGAAGCATCACCCCAAGCCTGATCAACCGCCTCCATCCATGCCAAAATACTAGAAGCCTGCTGAAAAGCAAAAGCAAGGTCCTCCATAAACTTTTTTGTCTCAGCTCGAACTCCCGTGACCCACTTATCTGCTTCCTGTGCCATCTTCCCTAATTCCATCAAGCCATTGATTGAATCTCTAGGTATCTCTGTTGGAGGCTCTATCACTGGAATCTCTTGCCCACGAGAATGAGACAACTGCTGCACATATCCAACTAGAGCCTTATGCTCTCTTTTCAACTTCTTGTACTTTCCTTCCTTCTTGAATAATCTGTCCTTGAGAGCAAGATAGGAGTTATCACACTCCTCTACAATCTGTGCACCAGTGGGGCGTCCTAACTCCAAAGTTGTGACCACGTAATTTTCTGGCACTGCTTCATCTCGGTCACAATCAACCTGTGGCACGGCAACGTGAAGGGTACGGGAACCATCCTCATCAATTGATATCTTCGAAAACTTTCGTGCTCTCTTCTTCTGTGGAGATGCACTGATCCTGTTCAAGAAATCTTCCATTTCAACTGCTGGATCAATCTCCTCACTAGGGCTTCTTCTCATCCTATCCCTGAGCCAATCAGGCACTGTATACTGTATATCAAAGGGCTGCTGCTCTTGTGCCTCTACTTCTCGAACTTGTTCAACCTCTATATCATTCTGGTGAGGCTCATTGTCCTCAAGTGGTTGAGTGTCTCCTGAAACTATATCATCATCATCATCCTCCAAAGCCGCCTCTAATTCTTGCTGAAACTGAGGGTCAGTGGTAGTCCCCTCATCATCCTGCTGATCAACCCTACTAGGTGCGTTGACACTCTGGCCAACCGACTCTCTCCGTGGAGGCTGATTATTCTCCTGTACCGCCTGCACCTGATTCAATGCATTCCTCTGATCAGCAAATAAAGAAACCTCCTGTATACTTGGAGAACGTGTCTCCAATGGCGTGGGTGTCTCAACTACAACTCGTGGAGGTTCTGGCCGAATGGGCTCCTGCCGAACTGGCTCTTTCCTTCTGGATTCTAGACCTCGTGTGATCTGTTTCTTCCTGCCGGTGGTGGGTGTCCTGTGATCTCCCATCAAATTGTAAGTCAAAGCTATTGACCTACTCTTCAATCTGCTCACACGCCTGTCCACCCATGCTCTGGTGAATGTCAAGACCGGAATAGAAAGTGTGTCCAAGTCAGGAACCTCTGGTTCTAACCAATCTGGGAGCGGAAGTGGAGTATCTCTCACTGCTGCATAATCAGGATGGACAACGTCCATATCCTCATTCACCTGGTCCGGAACCGGAACAACTTCACAATCCCTGATCAGAGTAATTGGCAACCGAGAGAACATTCTTTTCCTGACTTCAATCTCATCTAATGCATCAGCCCAATAATCCTCAATATTTGCCTTGTGCTTAAATTCCTCTGACAGTACCCATTTGATATTATTATGCAGATCATAGTGTTGTCGGCTGGTGTGATATGAAAAGTGATAAAATTGAAGCTCACTCTCGGCTTCTCTGGCTGCCTGTAATGAAGGACACACTTCATCCGAGTTGCCCATGACAATCGGGAAGTCAACACCTCCCTTCTTCTTCTTTTGAATTTTATCATAGGCGACCAATTGCCTAGATATCTCTAGCATTAAAATTCTATCGGTTGGGTACTTTGGCAGCCTATATGGGTATGATGAAAAACCTTGCAGCCTTATGTAAAAAAACTTTGGAAACTGTATAAACCAGCACCCATACCTTTCAATCAATTCCTGGGCCTCTCTCGAGATTCTGTGATGTATCTTCTCCTGAAGCAATCTCGTGATGTGCATGGTGAAGGCGTCATTGACACGCTTGTAGTGAGTGGTACTAGCCAAGTGCAATTGCGGACAAGCTTCATGGATTTTGAATTGGTGAGAGCCACAACCGACAGGTTCCTTGTAAGAAATCCCTCTGTACTTCGTCATACGAGCCAACATGTAGATGATGTAAGAGCTCATATAGAACGTCTTTGTTCTTCTCAGGCTCAGGAGCTGCTCGTGCAAATTGTCACTGATCATCACAGCCCAGTTGACGTAATCTTTCCCTTCCAGCACGAGGTTGATGTAATAAAACATCCAGGGCTCGAACATGAATGACTGTGGACAACCTCCAACTCTGCTCAGCATCATAATAAGGTCACAGTACTCCTGCTTCAAGTCATCTGCAATAATTTGTTTTGGCAGCTTCGTACGAGAAGGCTTGGGATTGCTCATCCAGTGAGTGTTGATCGTCTCCATGCATCTCTTGAATGTGGAAGCGTACATTCGCTCAGCTTGTTCTCTGGACTTGTAAACCATATTCCTGTGCACCGGAATCCCGAAAGCTTCACCAATGGCTGAAGGAGTGAGATTAGCGAGCACTTATCCATCTGGTGACATGATCGATCTGTGATCCTTCTCATAATAGTTGGCGCACTCCATCATCAGCTCCGAACACTGAATGGCTGGTGGGAAACCAGCAGCTGCATATAAACCACTTCGGACAATATTGTGCGAAGTGTTCGAAGGTCGATGGCTACCAATCCCCAGCATTCTGTTCTTGAAAGTCTCAAGGTTGATGGAGCCCAAGTTGGTGTCTGTCAGCTTGCCCAACTTCAAAATGAACTTTGACTCTGGCATGAATGTCTTGCTTAGCTTCTTTATAACTGCTTGCCTGGATGCACCATTGTTGTCTTTGCCAGTCACCTTTGCCTCAGCCATCTGCAGGACAATAAACATTCATCAGCAATTTAACTTATAAAATAAATAAGACATTGTGTAGGGGTTGCAGTCGACTTCAAGAACTTGAGAAGCTGCAATAACTTTTCCTATTCGCAAACCTCAGCTTCTTCTCTTCAATAGATTCGAGCTTCAATACTTAGAAAAGATTTCTAAGTAAACTTTAACTTCAGCAACTTAGCAAATTCAAGCTTTAATAAAATCGCCCACTTCACACTAGCAATCAGCAACTTCAAATTCGTACTTCCTCAAATCAGCAAGTTCGCACCTTTTAAACTCTTAGAAATTTCTTTCTTCAAGGCGTCCTTCTTAGCTTCAGCAATATAATCTTCCTCAAACCTCAGCAAATTCAAACTTCAGCAATCCAGAACTTCCAACGCCTTTCACTCAGCAACTCTTAGACTTAGCAAAATTTCGAACTTCTTTAAGCTTCAGCAATACTTAGCAACAATCTTCAGAGCAAATTCGCACTTCTCCAGCTGTGAAAAACAAGTGAGAAACTTCTCAATTTTATAGCCAAAAATCGAATTCTAGAAGGAGCCAATTATAGCCAGTACATTAAATTTCCACTACTCCACTTCAAGAATTCGAATTTTCCCTCTCTGGTATTTCCGACACTTGTCCCTCGACGTCAGGAATCTTGTTCTTCTAGAAGCTCAACTTTGACTGACATCTTTTAATTTACTTTCAAAAAATTCTAATTTAAATTCATCTTTAAATCAATTTAATTCCCCAGCCGAAGCTCTGTCTTGCAAATTTTAAATTTGAATCATCTCTGACGCTCTGGAAAATTCATCCATGAAGAATTCAATCGAAATCATCTAGGCAATCCACTTCAAGTTCATTGTCTGGAGAAAATTTATCTTGAAAACACATCTTATTCACTTTGCCTTAGAAAATTTTAAATTATCCCTTAGGAAAATTTCACAATTTGAGCACTGATTGAATTCTTCACTGAAAAAGTGTTGGCGAAGTGCGGAAGACATGGAAATCCATCCATCATCACAAATATTCAGTACCCAGAAGAAAATTTTATCTGAAACGCGATGAATCCATGGGTGCACAACGAACGGGTTCATTTAATTTTTAAATTTTTTTAAACCTTAGAAAAATATTATTCCACCAGTTTGAATCCGTTCTTCATCTGTGATTATCCGTGTTGCTCAGACTTGAGAAATTTTGAATTTATCTTGCATTGTCATCATCTTCTGACTTCATCACCGTGAAGTTTGCTCGTGCTTGAGGAAGAATTTCCATCACCTTGAGTTCTAGGCGTATTTTCTAAGGAAGAAAATATTTTGCCTTAGAGAAAATTTTAAATTATCTTGAAAATTTTGCCTTAGAAAAAATTTCGCCTTAAAATTTTTATTCAATCTTGCTCATCTTTGCCTGTGAGAGAATCATCAACTTTATTTCGAAAATCTTCCTGCAAGCACATCATTTTAACTTCCAACATCTTCAATGCCTTAGGAAAAATTCATGATCTTGTAATTCCAACGCCTAGCAATTTGTTTCACTTCACATTTTATTTCACACTTGGAAAATATATTCACTTGAAGCTTCAACGCCCTTGGGCGCATGTAGTACTTGAAGAGGGATAACAACCACACCTAGCATTTACCTTGTCTTGACCACGCCTTGGAGTATTTTCAACACCTTTTACCTCATTCACCACCTTGCATTCACTTTTACCACCTTCAACTTGGGCGCATTTTGCCAAGGCAAAAGGATGACTCTTCAACTTCTCGTTTTTTGTCTTCACTTGACCTCTTTTGGGCGCATTTCCACCTAGGTGAAGGATGAAAATCGTTGACTTGTTGACTTCTTTTAACTTTTTGTTGCATGGGCGCATTTGAGAGGGGGAGGAGGATAAACTTTTTCCAACGCCATCTTGTGACTCTTCACCCTCCTCGTTTTTGTCTTCACATGCATGCTTTTGGGCACATTTTGCATAGGGAGAGGGATGAAAAACTTTGACTTGTTTGACTTCTTCTCTTCTTGGGCGCATTTTGCCATGCTTGAAGGATGGGCGCATTTGGAGGGGTGAGGAGGATATTCAACACTTAGAAAAATTTTCAACTTTTATCAGCTTCCCTTGGGCGCATTTTGGCATAGCTACAGGATGAAAAATGTTGACTTTCTTTGACTTTCCAAGCATGGGCGCATTTTGGCCTAGGAGGTGGACGAAGTCTCATACTTAGAATTTTTATGCTTTCACCTTGAGTTGGGCGCATTTTGCCATGGCTGCAGGATGAAGTTCCAGACTTAGTCAATTTTTCTCGTTTTCGCCAGCTTATCCATGCCCTGCTATTTATAGTAAGCCCTCTGATTTTTGCATCTTTGAAGCTCAAAACGATTTGAAATTTCAAACACTGCATCCTCACGACCCAGTTACCTTGTTGACACTGCTATTTTTAGTTGGCCTGCTATTTTTAGCCCATTTCTGAAGGTGATTTGCTATAAATAGTAACTGCTTGCTTCTGATAGTTCCACGCTGATTGACTTGAAATTTGAATGACGTTCTCACCACGTGACTCTCACTGCATCGATGCATGCAACTGATTTACTATTTTTAGCCGTTTCAAAATGACTTACTATAAATAGTAAGTGCTCCGCTTGCCTTCAAATTTTACCAGAGATAGCAAGGATGCTAATCACGGGTATACCTCGGTTGAAAAATTCTGACTTTTTACCCTTCTTTTCGGCCCCGGTTGGAAACCCTAATTTGCTCGCGCAAATGATCTATGTTTGTTCTCGTTACGCCGTGATTCGTGCGGAAGCGCCGGATGCACCTGCTAAAAATAGCAAGTTCCTTACTGAGTGATCATCTCCATTTGCATGTCACATCACTGCGTAGCTCTCGAAAAACCCATAAGGAATATGCCAACATGCAAAAGAAACCCTGACATGCAAACCCTAAAAATAGCCTTGGAAGACTGAACTCTGAAAGTTGTCGTCTCGCTCTGCATGTTACACTGTTGCGAAGGTCTCGAAAAACCCAGATGGAATATCCAGACATGCAAAGAAAAACTCTGCGTCTAAGCCCTGAAATTTGTCTCGGAAGCTGGACTGCTAAAAATAGAAAGTTGTCTGTTTTAGTTCAAATTTTGCACGCGAGCAGCCTGATGTGCTCCAATGCAGTGTGACTGTCGGAATATCAAAAATGCTGATAAAATGCCTGCAATTGCGCACTTACTAAAAATAGTAAGTACTCGGAATTTGATGAAAACTTGCTGAGAGCCTGCTGGAAGCATACTGACAACAATGTTAAGCTCCGTTTTCAATTTACTCACTTTGTTCGACCTTGGACTGACCAGGAAAGATGAAACCCTAATTTTCAGACTTGGCCAATTTCATGTTTAAGCTCAAAGGCGGACATGATCCTCGAAAGGCAGACACCAGAAAAGAGACAGAGGGAGAGAGAGAGAAAAACCCAAGCCAAAAGACCAAAATGAAGCAAAATTAGGGGGGTCCCCATTTGAATGGGGCGATGTGTGAAAAGGTCACAACAAGTATTCCCACTGCTTGTGGATGCTTGCATCAGCAGATGAATTGTAATTTCACTTCAGTTTATTCCTAATGATCCTCTGACCATATGCTATCACCTCGCCAACATTGGGATCTTGGTGAACATTCTTGGTTAGAGTTACTTTCCATGCTGATTTGCATTTGGAGCTAACGCTAATTAGTGGTTTGATGTTGGTTTGTGTGTCTAATTTTGGGAAAAAAATTAAGGGGGAATATTTCAGTGGTATCAGAGCCGAAGATCCTGCCATCCTGTGGATCAGTGCTTCATGTTTAGGCAGATGGGTGAAAGTGATCTTTGGTACTTGTTGATGCGTGTTTTGTGACACACCAAACATCAGAATAAAATGCCCAAAGACATCCTCTCTTGAAAAAACCACCACATATGCTAAGATTGCGAGAAGATCATATGGTGATTCCAAGGTTCATTATGTCAGGTCTTGATGTGTGGTAAGCTCAATGGGCGTTGTGATTTGCTGGTAACACAAAGGGACTTATGCTAGGCTTGTTCAATTCACAATGAAGGTTTGGACAATGAAGCTCTATTGTTTGGGTCCTTGATCAAACAAACTAAAAAAGGAGAAAAGGGTTGAGAAGTTCTAATCTACTTCCTAAGAATTCAAGAAACAGTATTGACTTGGTGAAATGAATAACCACGCTTTGCTTCGCCACGCTTAGGACAACTACATAAAGTGGGTGCAATCTTCAAGGGAATGTGCTTATGATTTCACATCATGAATAATTACCATCAAATCAAACAATATTTATCCATACAGAAGTTAAGCATCCACAAAATAAGCTCAGGCTAACTTTACGCATTGAATGAAAATCATCCATTCAAAGAAAGTATGAGCAAAAGTTTCACCATAAATCAATACTTATCAAATCTTGCATTCATCTAACACACATGAAATAAAATCTAAACTATAATGAGGGATAAGAACCATGCCAACTCCAAAATAAGAGAAGTAATCACCATCAAAACAATGCATGTATTACTTATTACTTTGGCAGTCATATGCAACAATTACTTATCTTAACATGTTTTGCAACATGCTCCCCCTCTTTACAAATGAGGGGGTGAGCTCAATTTATAGGCTCCGCAATTACAATTCGATGGCCAAGATTGATTTAGAATCAACGGCCAAGATTACAAAATAAAACCCTAATTAGGGTTTGTCATAACTAACTCCTTCTCGACCAATGAGAAAATTGCATTCGAGGACACTTGTCCTTTTTGCTAAATATGAACCAACAGTAAAATAGAAAGTTGTTGCATGTTGATTTGGAATAATTTGATTGGTTGGAAGATGACAAGGCACCACCTCAACGTGCTGGACGTCTTCCTTGGTTACTTTGGTCCTGTTCCATGAGCTTTCCTTAGAATGTTTTCCTTGCCGATGACTTTGTCCTTTGTGTTGGTTTCTTCCTATCTTTGATCTTGGATCTCCTTTTGAGCCTCTTTTCTTTCCGGATTGCTTTGAAATTCCTTCAAATGCCTTGAATTTGGAGAGGAAATCCCCTATGCTTTTGCCACATTGGAGGAAATTGGAATTTTCTCTATGAAGAATTTCCCATACTTAGCCAAATTTTGGCTACTTTGTAACACCTTCAAGATTTTGGCCATTTCTGTGCTCAAATGAACTTTCCCTGTGGATTTGCCTTCAGTTCTGAATTTGGCTTGCATAAGTTGGGAGGATTCCATCCTTAGTCAAGGATTTTATTCATTTCCTCATTACTTCTCCTCTTGGTGAACGTGCTTGACTTTATAAAGATTTTTCCACATTCTCTCTCCTAAAGTCGAACTTGTTTGATTCTTTTCCAATCTACCTCCAGCGGACTTGGTGACCTTTTCACCATTCCTTCCAAGCGGACTTGATGAGTTCTTTTTGATAGACATTTTCTTGGTATGGCGAACTTCATGTCAAATTCTCCATGTCTCTCTCTTGAGGTCGAACTTCTTATTAAGTCTTGCATATTCTCTCTCTCCTCAAGCATGGAGGACTTTTAATGTTTCTTGACATGATGCAAGGCAAACTTAGCTAATTTCTTTCTTTATCACCTCCCCGAGGCGGACTTTGGAGATGATTTTCCATGTTTCATTTCCTCATCTCCATGGCGGACTTTGTGAACTTCCTTCCAAAAGGCTAGGCAGACTTTCTAGGACTTGTTCCATTCATTCTTAAGGTCAAATTTTTATGCTAAGGGGTGGACGGACTTGATTTTGTGTCTTCCCTTTGTGGCGCACTTTCCTTCTTCTTTTCCACCTATCTCCAAGTGCTGATGGACTTTCTTAAGCTCTTTCCATTCATCATCTTGAGAGGTTGAACTTTCATGTTAGTCTTCCAAGTGATGGCGGACTTGGAAAATGTTTTTCCAACTCCTCATTAGGCTAGGCAGACTTTCCATCTGGTTTTCCAAAGCAAGGCGAACTTCATAGAGGACTTTCCAAACCTTTTGCCAAGCTCTTAAGGTGGGTGGACTTTGGAGAGAGTTTGCCATGAGGAGGGCGGACTTTCTTGAGCTTTTCCTATTCCATTTTCCTCCCTATGGCAGACTTGCCATCAAGTTTTCCATTTCCCATCTCAAAGCTGGGCGGACTTTCTTCACTCTTTACCATATGCTTTTCTTAGGAGGTCAGACTTTCTAAGGAGATTTCCACTTGCTCATCTAGGCTGGGCGGACTTGCCATAGGAGTTCCCACTTGACTTTCCATGCCATCATGAAGTTGGGCGAACTTCCAAGGCTTCTTGCCATCTCCATTCTACATGCTGGGCGAACTTTCCAGCCTTCTTGCCATGTCTAATTTCAGACCAGCCTTCATACTTATTCATATTTCACCACGGACTTCATAATTTTTTAGACTTTTCTATGAATTTTTCCAGATTTTCAATTGATTCTCTGTGATTTTTCATTGGTTTTTTGGGACTTCTGACTAATTTTTTGAAATCTGAGCACTTTCTAAAGATAGGAACCCTGCCAAAAATAGAAACTTTTCCAAAAATAGTAACTTTCCAAAAATAGTCCCTAAAAAATAGGAAGTCCAACATGGGCCAAAAATGCCAAAAATGAAGTCCCTAAAAACTAGAGGGGGTCCAGAGGGTCAATCTCTAAAAATCAGATGTCAGAATTGGATGAAAGCACAGGCAATCTTCATCCTTCAGGCCCTCTAAGCATTGTAATGACGTTTGCACACTGATTCGGGCTCAAATTCTTCACTTGGCATGGGTGACCCTCAAAAACTCAAACTCCCCATTGTAAAAAAAACATGGTAAATAGCAATCGCGACGCCAAGCAAAACTCAAAAAGCAAAAACAAAGGGTCTCCATTTGCAATGGGGCGATGTGTGAAAAGGTCACAACAGTACTACACCGAAAGTCAGAACATATTCTAGTTTAGCTCCTTGTGGTATCTAGAAGTTGGCAGTTAGGCATGGCTAATGAAGAAGAGATGAAGTTGGCAGAGACTCTATATGGCTGGAAAAAGACTTGACAAAGAATTTTAGTCAAGAGAAAATGAAGAGAACATTCTTCATTTGTTAGAACAGTGTTTGAGACAAGTGAAGCAATCACCTTTTGAGGAGATGCATCTTGCGTCAGCACCTGTGGTAACCTTTTTGAATCAGCCCTATTGGCTGAGGCATCCTGATGAAGAGGTTAATTTGTTGGTTACTTCTTGTCTCAATGAAATGATGAGGATACCGGCACCCATGATGTTGTATGATGATGACACCATGAAGAAAGTGTTACACTTGATTGTTGAAAGTTTCCAGGATTTAGATGAAATGGGAAGCAATCTCTTCCCAAGAAGAGCTACCATTTTAAAGACATTCTCTATGCGTAGAACAAGTTTGTTGCTAATAGACTTGGACATGCAAGATCAATTATATCATTTGTTCCACTATCTCTTCAATTCAACTTGGAGTAAGCAAGAGGAGGATGTATTTGTTGCTGTCAGAAATATCCTTGTTCTGACAATTAATGAAGTTGAAGACATTCCTCAAAATGTCCAATCTCTTCTTTTGGATGCATATGAGCAAGGTGAGCAGATTTCTCCTACTGCTGAAATATTAATCAAAGGATTGTTCCATCAATGTGAAGATAAATCGAAGCCTCTTTTGATGAAAACAGTTGAAAACAAAGAAGGGAATGCAAGTTGGAATCCATTTGAATTTGTAGCTGAAGTTCAGGGGGTATCGACGGAAATGCATTTGTCCATGCATTCTATAGAAGAGTGCAATGAGACAACATCTACTTTTGAGACACAAGAAGTGTCCATGCATTCTACAGAAGAATGCAATATGACCCCAGCAGTTTCCGAAGCACGTGAAGAATTCAAGCATTCCATAGAAGAATGTATTGTGATAGCAGAAGCCTTGTAGTCTAGTGAGGTATCCATGTTTCCTACACAGAAGTGCAATGCAACGACAATTGTTAAGGAGACTCAAGATGAAGGTACAAGGGAAGAATCACTAGAAACTAAAAATATGTCTTCAGTTGATGATATTTTTCTACACCTTTGAAACTCAGGAGGATTTTGGATAGAGCAGCGAGAAAAAATTAAGAAGGTTGAAGTAGGAAACTCCTCCTTCACAAATGTTGATTCTTGCATTGAGAACAATATGGAAGAAGTTGCTCCTAGTGACCACAAAACAGAGTTTTCTTTGCTTGAAGCCAAGTTGAGGTGGAAAGCTAATGAATTGGGAGACACCATAGATGAGATGATGAAAATTGTTCATCAGATGCGTGATAATTTGAGGAGTACAACTGAAAGGATTTTTGACATCTTTGTACATCAAAACAACACTACATCATCTCAACCTATTCATGAGAAGTGCAGCCCAAGTTCATTAACTGTTGAAAAGGAAATTCAAGTTTTATCTAAACTTGATGATATTCATCGGCAATTAGAAGAATTAATTAATGATGTTCCCAAAGATGTAGATATATGTTGCATTTATATGGCCGATATGAAGTCAATTAAGAATTCCATGCAAGAATTTAAATCAAATCTTTTGCTCATTATTCGGGATAAAGATAGGGCTGCTAAAATTGCTGACAAGGCATTGGAGTGGAACAAGCAAACTAAAGCCAAGTTGCAAGAAGTGCATGAGGCTTTATTAGAAGCAGAGAATCGGATTTCTACTGTTCAACTTTCATGGGAGCAAGGAAACAAAGGGAGAACTGAAGAGATCCAGAAAACTCTTGATGAACTTGATCTCACACAAGAAACTTTTGATTTGGAACGCTGTCTTGAAAAACAGGAGCATTCAAATTCTCATCCAGAAGTTTTTCAGGCCTTTGATAATACTTTGTATGAAGATGGTGCTAGTGGGATTTATGAAAATCCTCTCTTTGAAAAATGATGAGGGAAGTTCTTCAGGAACTATTTAAGGAAGAAGACATTTTGGTACTGAAGAATGGATGCATAGAGATGGACCCATTTCCGCTCCTAGTTCTTCCTCTTTGTAGGAAATGGAGAATCCTGAAACTAGAGGAGATGAGGAAATTCTTCTTGATCAACAACAAAGAATTGCTTGGCATTCTAATGAAGAATTTATTCAATTTTTGATGAGGTTGTTGGTTAGATTTATGTCTGATTTTATGTTTGCACCAACTTCCTTAAGAATAACTGATTTCAGAATTGAGATTGATGAAGGATTCATTGAATCTCTCTGAAAGTTCACAACTCTTGGTTTTTAGTTTAGATTTGTTGAATACTTCTTGGAGTTTCAAGAAGTGTCTATTTAGATGGAACGTATGAATCAGAGGGTCCAATTGAGAGCGGTTCTCCATCTGAGAAATGGTTCTTCAATGCCGATGGTCTGGGATCCTGGCATTATTCAGCAAAAAGAGGACAATAGAAAGATTAGAGATTGTTTCCGGACAAGAATGATATTTTGGGATCCTAAATACTTTGTTAAGAAGGTATATTGGAGTGATAAGTGCAAAATTTTCAGTACTAGGGTTGCTGCTACCTTCTTTATCAGCAATTGGATGATAATTTCTGATCATAACATGATATTATGGAAGGGTATTGTGATCAGAAATTATTTTATTATGGCATTGGGACCTTTGATAAAGGTGCCACCAGCTTTGTTCATGAGCAGATATGCATATTTTATTGAAGGCTTTTCATATTGCAGCTGCTGCTTATTGTTTCGGATGCTGATTTTTCATAAATCAGATTTCAAAATGTCTAAATCAGACCTGTTAGTTGGTTGGTGTTTCCATTTTCTGACCTTCCAGTCTACTATTAGGACTGATTTTGAGTCTCAAATGAGGAAAGGATTGCTTCAGTGCAGCCAAAATTCATGTATGGGATGTTCTCTAATGCTCAACAGTGGTCTTCTTTGTGTTTTCTCCTATACCAATGTTTGGGGCAGTAAGTTAGAAATTGATTTGGTGCACCAGTTGGAGACTCATGAGGTGAAATTTGTAAGTTTTTCATGGAATATTAAGGATGTGGTAGAAGATATCTTGCAAGGAATTGCTCTTTCCTTGGCAAGAAGAGTTGGAAGAGTCACATATGCTGTTGTGACTCTATGTATTGCTATGAGGAGTTATGATATGAAGCATGCTTTTGAATTGACAAGATTATTTTCCTTACTACTCAGGAATGTGTTAGTTTGTGGGATTGTTGTTTTTGACTCCTCGGAGATTACGAGACATGAGATGCTGCAGGATGATGATGATTTCAGTTCCTTCAGGACAATCGGTTTAAGCCATGTGTTTGGAATGAGTACAGTACAGTCTTGGGATATTGGTCATGTTTATGTGATCAGTGTAGTGCAGAGTCAGCATGGTGGGTCTATACAGATGTGGATTTGGGACCCTGGGATCCTACTTGGCATAGTAAGGATCAAATTGTTTTCTTGGAGTGTGGTGGCAATGCTTGAGGACAAGCAATTTTGGGTAGGGCGAACTGTAATGTCCCCATTTTAGCCCTACGCTCTTCTTGAGAATTTAGCCTATTTCCGGAAACTCGTAGGCTAAGTAGTTTTGGAAATTAGGGTTTCCACTTTCAGATGTAATTTTGAAGGCTTGCATGTGTGTTTTTTTGACGCATGTATAGTGGAGCTTTCTGGATTTTTGGAGAGCTTCAAGATGAGGTAACATGCATGTTAAAATGATGACATGCAATTTTGACTGATACCTTGCATGCAGGAAAGGTTTTTGGGTTTTTCTGGGTTTTCAGAGACCTCCAGGGTGATATAACATGCACCTGAATTTGACATCCTTTTCGAGCACTTACTATTTATAGTAAGTCATGATGGCTGCCCGGTTTGTGCTCCAATGATATTTGGAAACACTTACTATTTTTAGTAAGTCTTGATTACTGCTCAGTTGGCGTACAGATGAGGTTTTGCGAACTTACTATTTATAGCAGTGTGCTATTTTTGGTAAGTATATTTATAGCAGTATCATTCTAGCAGCAACTCAATCATTTGCAGTTCAAAGTGGCTGATCAGTTTGGCTTTCTGTTGAGTTTGAAGTGAACTTACTATTTTTAGTAAGTCTATTTTTGGCAGTAGCATCATCAGCAGTTCAGCTCAGGTCATTTTGTTATTTTTGGCAATCCATGAGTATCAGTTTTGGCGTTGGTCTTGGTTTTCTCCTTGGATTGAGTTTTATACTTAGTCAATTTCATGTCTCTCAGTTGTACCCCACGCCTAGGCTTAATGACTTCAAGTTGTTTTGAAAAAGGGGACTTTAAGGGGTCTATTTGAGCATTCAATATTTTAATAAATGTTTATTGTTGCAATTTGAAGTTGGACACCTAAAGGAGGATGAATAATGTTTTATTATTTCAAAAAAAAGTAAATGCTTGAAGGTGGCATCCCTCTTGGAAGATGTAGTGATTCGTCTTCTTGGAATTTGAAGTGTTTCATTTGCCAATTGAAGCTTATATATTGAGGTTTTTTGATGAGTTGATCATGGTTATGTTTTGGAAAGCAAAGTTATGTTGTTGGACTAAATCCAGAACCTGGCTAAGGGGAAGCTTAGCAAATTCAATCAATCCTTCAGGCCTGAAACTATGGCTTCCTAGGTGGAGATATGAGACTGTACTTCATTCAAAGGTGCAGACAGAGCTTCATTTTCTGATATTTCTAACAAGTTGCTAATGTATAGCTTGTTTCTGAGTTGCTGGTTTTGACATGGCTGAAGCTATTTTATGTTCATAGCTTCATCACAGATTTTTAATTAATTCTAGGTATTCGTCCGAGCTGTATCACTATGAGGGGCGACCCTTCCTACAAAGTTTCAGATTTTAATATTGAGAACTGATTTTTCTAGAGGAAATCGATCTCCTCAAGGGGGTCGTACCATTTTGGGTGTGCATTGAAATTCGTGCCAACTGTTACTTGTTGTTTCTGACTTGCATTCACCTTGGAGTTTGGGCACCATGCTTCTAGCTGTTGTTCGACTGTGGTTTGGAGGCATTCTGAGTTGATTCGGAGAAGATACGTCCATTTCTGTGAGTTTTCATGTTGCTGGTCTGATTTTCTATTAAGACTGTTTCTGATAAGACTTAGTAAAAATTAGTTATTTGCTGGTTGAGCATCAATTCTATATCTTTTTGGCATTGTAAATGTTAGAGGGAGTGTTACTCTAACCAGTGTGTGATTTTGGAAGCTTATATTTCTAGTTTGCAGTTCTTTTCATTCATTGTAAAGCTAATTAGTAGTACTAACAGCTATTTATCTTATTGCTGCAATTTATATTTGTTTACACTCCCACAATTGAGTGGTTGAGTTATAGAATAAACATCTTTCTTGTTTGTAAGTTTCCCCCCACAAAATAAGTGGTTGTGTGGATTGTTTTTCCCCCCACGAAAATAAGTGGAAGAGAGGATTTAATGGCTAGCTTGCCGCCTTAATAATGTAATAATCTCACCCACTGAATAAGTGGAGTATTCCCACTGCTTGTGGATGCCCGCATCAGCAGATGAATTGTAATTTCAGTTCAGTTTATTCGTGGTTTGATGCTAGTTTGTGTGTCTAATTTTGGGAAAAAAAATTAAGGGGGAATATTTCAAAGGAAGCAATTTATTTTGAGAATAAAGAGCCTATTTGAACAGCCACCTATATAGAAGGAAGGCATGGGAAATATCTAAGGCATTTACTGATGTAAAAGGAGGTTGTGGGACCCTCCAACACCCAGCCATACAATTTGCTGCAGATTCTAGGGTGGCGTAAGGCATTGGGAGACAGCCATAACATATCATAAGGGTCTTTTGAAACCCACTCTGCCGCCCCTTATCATAAGGGATGATTTATAAAATAAGGGAGTCACAGCTATTTTGGGAGGAGTAAGGGAGGCTGTACAACTCACCTTGGACAGCTTTGGTGTGGTTTCAAACTTTTATTAACTATTAGTATTATATTGTAAGATTTCCAAAGGCTTTAATCAGCTATTGTTCCAGTTACATGTCAGAATTTATATTCATTTGTTTTTGGTGATGTGAGGCTAAATTGTTTGCAGTTGTTGAAATGAAGAAATTGTGTCAAAGTTTCAAAATTTAATTTCTAATTTTTATAACAGAATAGATATTGTAATCCATATGAAATAATATTGTGAAAGCAATGTCAATTGAAGTAATGTTAATTTTATAGTCATTTCATCAAATGCCTACAAAGCATATAATTGGTTAGTACATCTATATGTTGCACTTCATCAAACAATTATCAAACATCCCCCCCCAAAAAATAGCCTAGAACCTTCCTGACTAGAAACACATTTATATTTGTGAAACAAACAAAGAGAGGAATGGAAAACAAATGTGAAAGCCACTGAAAAGGGAAGCAGAACAATCAAACCATCCCCTCTACAATGCTGCAATAACAATCTTCAATGCAACTTAATGTCTGTAGTCGGCCATACTATAAATAATTAAGTTGTTAGCCGGCCAAACAAATAGTACATACAATAAGTAAATAATACTTTGTGCAGCAATAGATTATATAAGTTGTAATCGGGAAACTAATCCCCGACCGTTGGGTGGTTGTAACGAGTTGTTGCCGATGATTGGTGTCCTCAACCAACATCGGCCAGCTATAAAATTCATAATTCCATTGTAGTCGGGAACTTGACACTTTTGATAAATGATGCACTTGCTATTATCTGATGAATGAATGCAATGCTATGTTTTGTGCAATCTCTTTGTGATTACTATGTTTCATAAGTGCTGTTATATATTCTGCTATACATTCTTGTTTACTTTGAGTTCATTGGTTAAACCACTAAGCAAGTAAACAATGCCCCTGGCCATATCAAGGCATGTAATCATAGATTATAGTCTTAGTAAGGATCAGAATGAATCCCAACTCTTGGGATCATTGCTTATGATACACTCCTTCCCCATGTCTACATAATTTTCCAAACATTCTACATTGATGTTACCTTCCCTATAGACATGTCTAATCAACAAATCAATAAAGGATTCCAATAAGGGCCGGATTTGCAATAAAATATTGTTGATCTTCCAATTCATTGATCTTTGTCTCTATACAAAATTGATAATAATCATTGGATCCCCTTCTATTTCCACATAATCCACCCCAAACGCTTAGCAAATCTTGTATTCCACAAGAAGTGCTTGGGCTTTGGCCTGATTGTTCGAAACATCCAATAGCTTCTTCGAAGTTTCCCCAATAAGCTTCCCTTCTGAATTACAAATTAAACACTCAACACTCAAAATCCTTGATTTGGCCCATCAAAATTCAATTTGGCCCAACCCAGTAAGCAAAGGAATCCATACCACACCAACCCATGTATTAACCGACAATGATGAGGGAGAACAAGATAAATCCCATTCCCAGTAATGGGATGTTTAACTTGCCATGTTCGGTTTATACTTCATTTATTTTAGTTTTATAATTTGTCTTTTATATATTTTTATTTAACATTTACACATTTAATTCAGCTGAAATGTTTTATTACTTGGGAACTGTTGATGTGTGTTTTATCATACACCAAACATTCAGAATAAAAATGTCCAAAGACACTCTATCCTCTCTTGAAAAACCACCGCGTAGGCGATTCCAAGGTTTCTTTAGTCGGGTCTCGACGTGTGGATAAGTTCAGTGGTCGTTGTGATTTGCTGGTAATGAACAAGGGGACTTACGTAGAAAGTCTGCACAAGCTAGGGACTTAGGAAATTTATCTTTGTAGGTTCTCAATTAGGACTTTCAATTGTGGATCTCAAAAAAAATGGCAAAAAGAATAGGGTTCAGAGAATCTAGTCTAAGCCTAAGAAATCAAGAGACAGTAAGGACTTGGTGAAGCGAAATAAACCACACTTTGTTTCGCCTCCTGCAGGACAACATACGCAAAGTGGGTGCAATCTTCAAGGGGTTTGTGAGAATAATTTTCAAACCTCGGATAAGGTTGAAGTTAGGCTTCCACACTTAGGAGCTCAGGCTAACTTTACGCATCGGATGAAAATCATCCATCCGAAGAAAGTATGAGCTACACTTCACCAATGAGTCGATACGATCAATCTTTCATTCAATTAACAACTTTCAAAGCAAATTCTATCTAAGCTAACTTTAATTCTAATCTATGGTGGAAGATAATATGCAACCTCGCTTACTATTCAACAATAAGAAGTGATTCAAGGCAAATCATGCTCAAGAGCTTTTATCATTCAAAATAGTCTCAATGCGACAATATACATAACAAGTCTCCACACAAATGAAAATGAGAGAGCACTAGTTTATATAGAGCTCCAAAAATGAAATAGACGGCCGAGATTTAAACAAGATTAACGGCCCAGATTGTTACAACCAAACCCTAATTAGGGTTTCCCAAAATAACAAGAGTTAACCATCAGAAAACTATCAGAAAAGTGGCAGTTCCAGCTATAATCAAGGAGAGGCGTCCTTATCCATTCGAGTGGCATTGTGTTTGGCGAATCTGGACACTACGGCAATGACTTCGTCCATCGTGACAGG
This sequence comes from Sequoia sempervirens, assembly GCA_007258455.2. Taxonomy (NCBI): domain Eukaryota; kingdom Viridiplantae; phylum Streptophyta; class Pinopsida; order Cupressales; family Cupressaceae; genus Sequoia; species Sequoia sempervirens. The sequence goes on from VDFB02258584.1 coordinate 66,310, forward strand.
AGGTAACATGCTGATCCGGAATTCTAGTCCGTCCAACTTCTCGGCGCATCTGGCAAAGGTACCTTCCCAATCTGTCTCCTGCTTCTCAAAATCTTTCCGAATGGATGAGAGTCTTGCCACTCTCGCAAAGTCCTGCTTCGAAAATGGTCCAGCGGTCGGGAAGAAAGTTTCTTGAACTTTGCTCTTCAGTCTCTCTAACTGCATGTCGTTCTCTTGGATGATCTCACGGTCGAACATGTCTGAAGCTATCATGCAAATTTTCTCCTGAATTCCTTTGACCCGCTCTTCAATTCCAAGCCCATCAATTCTCGCCTTCTCCAATACTTCTTCTCTTATTGTCACTGCCCAAAACCAGTGATGAAAATCATATGCTGCCCCTGCAGCGATCACCCTTTTATCAACTAACTCCTCCCTCGGAGTGCTCTTCAAAATCCTAAGGCTCGGAATAAGCCTTTCTTGCATATCCGGGATACCATCCCATGTCTCTGCCATATCCATCAACCTAGAAAGAAACGAAGAGGTTCGTCCATAAGCAAGCGCCAACCTCTCCATGAACAAGGCAGCTTCCATGCCTTCACCTGCCATCCAGTCTTGCGCTTCCCTGGCTGTCACCATTCCATGCTCAACTTCCTGAGTCATCTCCTGTGATGAATTGAGGAGAGGAGGAACAGTTGCATTGCCCTGATCTAGCGGCTGGGTCAAATGCTGGATATATTCTTTGAGACGTTTGACCTCATTCTTATATTCCTTCTTCTTGGTCACTTCCTTTTCCAGTCTCGCTTTAATGGTCGAGACGGAATTATCTAACTCTTCTACTTCCTGACCTTTTGATGTCGGACCAAGGTCAACAGTGGTGATAGCATACTCCTGCGGAGTGATTTCGTCCATTGGTTTGTCCACTGTAGGTACTGCAATGTGCACGGAACGGTGGCCTGTCTCATTCCTCTGGATGGTGGAAAACTTTTTGGCGGGCTTCTTGGTGGCAACTTGTTCTAATCTTGCCAAGAAATCGGCAGTATCGTCCTCTTCTTCCTGTTGAGCCTCAGCAGGCACCTGAACTTTCATTCTTTCTAATAGCCAGTCTGGAATGGTTGACTGTTCAATGCCATCCTCCACTTGGACCTCGTCTTCGTTTGGAACATCCATGACTCCTCTGAGGGCGGAAATCATTCCTTCCTCTAAGTCATTATCCCGGACATCCATGTCATTGTCTGAACCTAAAATCTCTGTGCCGGCTGGTGATGCAGGCTCTTCATCATCTAATTGGATAGGTTCATTGTTCACTTCCTGAGCTGCAAGAGGTTCGAGCATCTCAACCAAGGAGTCGTCTATATTAGCCACCAAATGGTCAACATTCCTGGACGCCGCTGACCGAGAAGGTCCTCCTTTATGCTTCTTGGAAACAGGTTCTGCACTTGGCACCATTTCTTTTCTTTTCTCTCCGATACCGGCCATGTCTTGATGGGATGCCCCAGCATTAGAGGAATATGACTCTGATTCACTCAACAGATCATATGTGAGCGTGATTCCTTTTTGTCTCAATTCCTGAACATGATCATCAACCCACCACTGAGAATATTTCGTCACTGGCCTCATCAGGGTGGCTAGGTCTGCATGCTCTGGCTCTGACCATTTTACTGGAGGGAGAGGTCGACTTTCCTCAAAGCGAGGTTGGACGTGGTTTCCGTCATCCTGAAGCTGATCAGGTACTCGGCAGAACTCAATTGTTCTCATAAAATCTACGGACATCCTGGACCACATCTTCCGTCTGATCTCGTATTCATCGGCAGCATTTGCCCAATAATCCTCCAGTTCTGCTCTGTGCTTATATCTTCTTCCTTCCACTGTCCGGATGTTATGATGTGGGTCATAATTGACCCTGGACTTGTATGCCGTGAAAGGGTACCATTGGATCTCCAACCGTGCACTCTCAGCTGCTTGGGCGGATGGGCAGTACTCTAGCATGTTCCCGATGAAGAAAGGGAATGTGACGGACGCCTTCTTGGTCGGCCTCTGAATATTCTGGTACTCTTCTAGTTGCCTCAAAACCTCGAGCAATATCATCCGATTAGTCGGATAGATTGGCAATTTGTAGGGATTTCCAGTAAATCCCTGGATCCTGATATATGTGAATTTCGGGAATTGGATGAACCAAGACCCGTATTTGCTGATAAGGCTTTTTGCTTCATGGCTCAGCCTTTGATGTATTCCTCCTTGGAGCTTTCTGGTGATATGCATTAGGAATGCATCATGCACCCTCCTGAAGTGAGTCTTTTCTTTCAATTGGAGCTGAGGATAGCAGTCGTAAGGCCTGAGCTCGTTCTCTCCATTGCCAATTCTGCCTTTGCAGACCAGTCCAGGATATCTGTATGATCTGGCCAATAGGTATATCACATATGAACTCATGTGAAAAGACTTAGTCTTTTCAAGGTTGATCAGTTGCTCGTGAAGGTTGTCACTTATCATCCGTGACCAGTTGAACATCTTAACTCCGGAGGTGACCTCGTCGATGAAGTAGTACATCCAGCTCTCAAAGAAGGCGCCTTGCGGATTGCCTGCGATCCTGTTCAGCATCAGCACGATATCTCCAAAATCTTCCTTGAAATCCGTGCGGCGAGGTCTCTTGGGCATCTTCTTGATTGATGGCTTTGGCTTGTCCATCCATACCTTGTTGACTGTGGTGGCGCACAAATCTGCCTTGCTGTCATATAGCATTTTGGTTTCTTCTTTGGTCTTATAGATCGTTCTTGAATGCTCAGGGATGCCAAAGGTTTCTTGGATTACAACTTCATTCAAATGTGCCAAGACTCGTCCGTCAGGGGCGATGATCTGTCTCTTTTGAGCATCATAATGGCGAGCACATTCCACCATTAACTCAGCACAATCCATGGCCGGTGGGAATCCAGCTGCTTGGAAGATCCCGTTTCTGACCATTCTTATGGCTATTGCTGTGGGAAGTCCCTTCTGACCGTATACTCTTTGCTTGAATTCGTCAAAATCCACATGTCCGAGGTCAGTATCTACAACATTCTTCCACTTTGAGATGACCTTGGTCTCCTTTTGGGCACCCTTATTGGCGAACTTCATTTTCAGCTTCCTTGATAATCCTCCTGCCGTGTCCGTCAACCTCAGTGAAGGATCGTCAAATGTAAATCAGATTTAAAAATCTGATTTTTTTGAAAAGTGCGCCCCTCTTCAAGAAGAATTCAGCTTTGAATAATTTTCTTTTTCTTTTCCCGCGAAGAATTCCTCAGCATAACACTGCTTATCCTTCTGGACAATTCGACTTTGCCTATTGATGAATTGATTGCCTGACGATTTCGAGAAAGATTAAATTTCTCTTCAGCTGTGTGTGAAAAAATGAGTTGCTGAAACTCATTATAATGCTGAAGGATTGAATTCGATTTAGCAACTGCCATCTTTCTTCTTGATCCTCGATTTGTTTTCATTTTCCAAACAGGCAACTTTCCTTTTATTTTCCGACAAGGCTCAGTCTCGAACTTATCCGGACAAATCTCCCTGATCTTCAAAAATTCGATTTTTTCATTTAATGCTTATCTTTTGATTTTTCGAATTTTTTAAATAAAACATTAAATAATTTAATTAAATTCGTGGTGAATTTAATTTTCTTCTTGCCGGATTTCATCTCCGCCTGGCATACTTCATTTTCGTCCGATTCGTGTCTGGCAAATTTGATTCCGTCCAAGGTATTTTTAAATTCCAAATAGTTGAGAATTAATTATTAAAATATTAAAATATTTTAATTAATTCCAACCCGTTCGTCTTGGACCCATGGCTATCTCGATTGTTCTTCCGTTTTTCTTGGCTGAGAGTGTATTTTCCGATTTCATCCTTGATTTCGTCTAGCCAAACCAAAATTCAAGCCATTCCGTCGAAGATTTTATTGCCAGATCCTCATTTTTCTTTGCCGAGGCGAGATTTTAAGCTTATTCCACTCTGCCAAAGTCAAATACTTCCTTGCTCGGTCGAATTTTTCTAAGCAAGATCCTTGTCCGAATGTCTTTGCCGGTTGAATTTTCCTGACGTCTGATATATTCTTCATCCTTTCGGTCAAGGACGATCCTTCCTTTCCTTTTACCTCGTGCATTTTTCTTTAGCCAAAGTTGACAATTTCTTCGCATTTTCCATACTTAGGCAAATTTTGCCTCTTTTTCCTTCATCGTGTTAGGCATATTCCGTTTCATTCCTTGCCATATCCTGACGTTCTTTAGCACATGCCCTTTCAATCTTGACATTTGTCATCTCAAAAATGTCTGGATGTCTAGCCAACGTCTTCATTTTCCATCCATTAGCCTCTATACTTAGGCGAATTTTAGAACTTTTCTTTGGATTTGGCCTTGATACTTAGCCAAAAATCTTACCATCTTATCATCTTGGGCGGACTTCCTTGGCATCTTGGACGAACGTCATGGATGTCTTTGCTATTTTACCAACTTCTTCCAAGTGCATGGTGGACTTCTCTTGAGTCCTTGGGATGAGCATCTTGGACGTCCCTCTTTTCTAGGGCGAATTCCCTTAACATTTTAGCACTTATTCTCATCATTTTATCCTTTTGAAAGGGTTTTCCACCTCTTTATACTTAGCAAATTTCAAAACTCTCCTTAGCTGGGCGCCAACACTTAGTAAATATTTTGATTTTCCCTTACTTTATAAGTCTAGGCGGACTTCCATGACCTCCAGCCAAGTCCCACCTTTCAAGGGCGGACTTGCTTAACCTTTTGGACGAGCTTCTAAGCATAGGGCGGACTTTGAGCCTTCTTTGGACGTCTCTTCTAGTGGATGGCGGACTTTGGGACCTCTTAGCACATGCAGGGCGGACTTGGGAAGGTGTTAGGATATTCCTCTTGGCACATGGCGGACTTCAAGACTCCTTGGCACATACTTCCTTGTGGATGGCGGACTTTCCAAGGTATCTTCCATATGATGGCGGACTTTCTAAGGCTTTTGCCACTTCCTTTCAAGCCAAGGCGGACTTCCAAGGGTCATAGGATAAGGATGGCGGACTTTGGAGAGTCTAAGGATGTTCATCCTTAGCTATGGCGGACTTTGAAGGTCCTTTGGATGTGCCTCAAGATGCAAGGGCGGACTTTATAAGATGCAAGGATGTTTTCCATTGCTGCTGGGCGAGCTTTATGACCTCCAGATTTTCACAATTTCATCTTTCCTTCATTTCCCATGGCAGATTTCAGGCTTGGCAGATTTCAGGCTTGAACAGATTTTAAATGAATTTCATGATTTGAGAGCTGATTTTCCATGGTTTTACTTTCAGATCTGGTCGATCTTGACTGGTTTTTTGACTGGTTTTCCAGATTCTTGAATGTTTTTGGTCTGATTTTCATGTTTTTTTGAACTTTTTTTGCAAATTTTTCAAAAATTTTCAAATTTTTCATTTTGATTTTCTGAGAGTTCTGGTGAGTTTTTCGGACTTCTGAGTGCGTTTTCAGAACTCGGGACCCAAAAATAGAAACTTTCCAAAAATAGAAAAAGCAACCCTAAAAAATAGGGAACCCTGTTTGGTCCAAAAATGCTAAAAATGAAAAATCGAAAAAGCAACTTTTCCTAAAAAATAGGAAGTGTCAGAATTGGCCAAATTCACAGTCGATCTTCGTCTCTTGGGCCTTCTGAGCGCTTCCATGACGTCTACGCGCTGATTCAAACATGAATTCCTGACTTGGCTTGGATAACTCTTGGTGAACTGACTGGAAACTCTAAGCAAAGTGATCTCTCGTAACCGCTGCAAGGAGACAAAACCCTAAAAAAACTAACAGGCAACTGGGGGTCCCCATCAGCGATGGGGCGATGTGTGAAAAGGTCACAACAGGAACATTTAGCAAAAAGTTTAATGGTCAAATATGATTTTTTTCTTCAAGCTGTCACATAAAATAATGCATTATGACCAAGTAGAGATATGTTTGAAATATGCTAACCAATTTTTTCGATAGATTTTCACACACAATCAACACTTAGCCAATTGAATTAGCGTTAACATCAAAACTGAAATCCAAGCTTGAAAGAACTCAACGCCAAGAATGCACACTCAATCCCAAGGAAGGATAGGTGTTGTCATATGGCAGAGAAACTAAAGAACAGTACTTAAAATGGAACAAACTCAACGTCAAGAATGTGCACTCAAGATCCCACTGAGGGCGAGGTGCTAACATATGACGGAGTTATTAATTGAAAACTGAAACAATAGGCGGATAACCAGCCATGGAAAATACAACTATCTAATTCATTCGCTGCGGTGGGCATCCACTTGAGAGTGGGGATTCACCACTTGAGAGTGGGTACAAAGATATATCAAATGTTCGTTCTTCCACACTAGCGGTAAACCATCTAGGGGTAATTAATATGAAATTAAACAAGTAATTTGCAGCAATGACATTGGTTGGATTAGTACTACTAAATCTCAACCTTACAATTCAAGAGTCTGCAAATACAAGTATTACAATGATAGGAAATAAAGTCAAGAAGAGAAGAATGTATTCTATCAATGTTCTTTGACTTCCCAATGATAAAATAAAGGCCAAACTGAAAACTAATGCAATCTGATATAAAAAATCTGAGTTCTGGAAATTCTGATCAGCAAACTATAAACACCATAAAATGCTCATAACTTGGTCAAATTACCTCCAAATGACGTGAAATCAGTTGCAATGATCTCCTGGAAGATAGGTGCCCATTCCATGATGAAGAAACAACAACAAATGATGAGTATTATTTTCTTAGCACAATTCCCAATGTTCCAGAATGGTACGGCCTTGAACAAGGGCGATTTTGACAAGTAAAAATCGTAAACTCAAAACTAAAATCTGAAACTCTCCAAAGATGGTCGCCTTGGGTGTAGGAATGGATTGGAAAAGTACCCACAAGCAAATTAAATTCACTCCAAAAGCTGTATGCAAAAACCACCTTTAGCTGTGACTGTATCAGCAACTTCAAAACTGAAAATTTCATCAAAATCTTCAACTATTGAGCTCAATCTGCTAGTCTGATTTGAGAAGCAGCAAATGACCAACTAGGTGTTGTATTTCAAACACGAAATTGGATTGGAACTAGGAGGTAAGCATCCCTCGAAGTATTAAACAAGTTGTCATTTCGACAGCATAACATTAGCATAAAAACATTGGATACCAAGGCTGGAGCAAAAACCTTCACTATATAGAAGCTCACAAAACTCTTCAAATTCCTGAGAGAGCACACCAAAAGACACAAGAGTCTTTTGAAATTTCCATAAACAATTAATTCTCAAGATGAATTTACTATAAATAGTAAACTCCCTGAAATGCCATAGAACCTCAAAACAAGGAAACCCTAATTTTACCTCAGACAAGCCTACGAATTTCTGGAAATAGGCTAAAACCAAATGAAGAGCTAATGGCCAAAATGGGGACATTACAATGTTGTAACTAAAGAGAATCCAATAGCATGTCTAAACTTATTAACAACTGTTTCAATCCAACATTAAGGAAGGTCAATAGATCACTTCACTTTTAGGAAGGTGTTTGAGATCCCTCTCTTCCAGTGTTACAAGACTTGGACTTGGCAAGCTAATTTTTTATCAGAATTCAAACTTGGTGCCCAAACTCAACAAAGACTCAGCAAATTGAAAAGCCCAAGAAATTTAGAGATTTTTAAGGATTTAAAACTTGTTTCATGCACCCTTTAATAAATAAACCTTAAAGACATAATAACCTCATTAAATAGAAGCTTCTTTGATCACATACACAAGTATACATCGATCACATAAGTTTAAATGCAAATTTTAGCTAAAGGAAATAACACATTTAGATATATAAATATTGTCAAATGTATATAATACTCATGCAATATGAAATTCATGGCATCAAAAGTTTCAAACAAATATCAAAACAAAAGCTAGAAGTCTATGGCTCAGAAGAGTTTGCATGACTCAGCCCTCCTACGTGGGTGTTTAAGATAGGTCCTAGATGATGATGCAGCCATGATATCTTCCTATGTCTTAGTGACACCCACACCAACATCCAAGGTGTCTGTGCATGCTCTATCCTTCTCCTCTGCCATGGCCACTGCCACTACCTCTTTATCCACCTGGTCAACCCAATCAAGGTCCTCATCACTAAGATAGGATCCTCAGCCTCAGTGATCCAATCTGATTGTGGATCAACCTTCTCTACTTTGATGGGTTATAAGTCACTGCCTAAAATCTGTTTGTGGCGAAGGCAAAGGTTGTAATTAACATAAACTAGATCATTCAACCTCTACATTGGCAATCTATTGTTCTTCTTGGAGTGCATGTGCTCAAACATACTTCAATTGCGCTCACAACCTGAAGCATTGCATGGTCGGCTCAATACTCAAACTGCAATCCTCTAAAGATTTGGTACCTTAGCACCAAATATTTCCCACCATGCATCTAAGATGAGAAAAATAAAAAAATCAATCTCATTGTCCAACTTTAGGTTTCAATATTTAATAATAATATAAAAAAGAGAAAAGTCTTAATTTTTGAACTTAAATTATGCTCTTAATAGATTTTAGAATGACCAAGTTCTAGGTATCCTTGAGGCTGAATTTTTGTTTGCTAAGGAGTCAAAATGCAAGTTTAGAATGACCGAGTTCTTGTACCTTGGTCATGTAATCAACTTGAAGGGTTTAAGTGTTGATCAAAAAAAGATCAAGGAAATTTTAGATTGGCCTCCACCTACAAATATTTCATAGTTGAAGGGATTCTTTGGTCTTTGTGGCATCTACAGGAGATTTGTGAAAGGTTTTTCACAATTGGCTACCCCACTTACTGATCTTACCAAAAAGAGGGGATTTGTGTGGTCTAATGCAGCACAAAAATCTTTCAACCAATTCAAGCAAATCCTCAGTACATGCCCTATTTTAGCCATGCTTGATTTCTCCAAGCCATTTGAGCTTCAATGTGATGCCTCTGGCGAAGGAATAGGTGTTGTACTTTACTACATTATATGCGTGATTGATCTTAGCTCAATGGTTTGTTCAAATTGAACAAAACCAGAATTAACATTGGAAAAATGGATAAAAAAGGACAAAAATGATGTGGAATAGAACTTACAAAGTTCATAAAGTCTGGTTATGATCTTGTTCAAGTAAAAAATCTAGAAAAAGAATCATAAAATATTTCATGTGCCCAAGTTGAAAAAACATCAGGCTGAGAAAGACTTCAAAATTATTTTCATTGAGATTGAGTTTTTACAAAGTCACATCTGCTGCCCCAAGATTCAATTATCTAGATACTTCGTGGCAAGTCAACGGGTCACTTGATGACAAACAAATCACAAAACAATTCTAGCTTGTTTTAACCAATCATCACTCAACATGTCAACCAATTGTTAGTTATCAAAACCTTTGGCAAGTTGAGTAAACAAAGATTCAACAAGGTCACAATAGTCATGTCAAATCAAAGTCATCCTTATCAATTTTGAGCTTGAGGCATATTGAAAATAGTCATGTGGCAAATATGTTCCACGGCGTTTCAGGGACGGGGACAGGGGGATGGCAGGGGATGCATTTCCGGAACATCCCCTAGGGGGCCATTTTTAGGGGACGACAATATACAAATTTATATATATATATATGAATTTTTCAAATTTATTAATATATTATAGAGAGAGATATGTCAATAACTGATAACAACAATATCAATATGTAAATAAATCACGAGAGCAGTAGTATAACAACATAATCAATGTCAATAAAGCATTATAACAGCAGTCTCAAACATCAATAAAACCATGTTTCAAAAGTAAGAAAAACAAGAAAACCCCAATAGTGCAAATCTCTTAGGTAGAGTACATAACTTCTTAGCCTTGGATGCTGAGGCTTCTTAGTTATTCAAACTACTCTTAACACACAAAGAAAATTACCCTAAAGATGGATCAAGAAGTATACTTCCTAACATTGGTAAATAAAAGTACACAGGTATTTTATCCAAAAGAGCTCCAACAAACAAGCATGCAGTGTGGAAGCCTCAAATTTCTTACGCCTATAACATTCTTCAAAGTACTACAATGGCTTATGGATAGAAAAGTAGGGTAGAAAGCTACTCACACATTGAAGACACACAAGGAATATAGTAACATGCACAAAAAATATACAGTACCATACACACAAAATATATGCAACTCTAACACAAACAGATACAAACAGAAAATATACAGTAACATACACACAAAATATATGCAAATCTACATCAAACAACCATAAAAGCATTAGTTTTTTATGTTATTTTTGTTACTGAAGTGTTCGTTTGTTTGGGGATGGCTAGCTGTCCTCGGGACGATGAGGGATGTCCCCAACGTCCCCCAGCCATCCCCAAATCGACGGGGACGTTTCCGACCATTTCCTATTGATTTGCTTGGTTAGGGGACGGCAAGGGGGCGTCCCCTTTGCGTCCCCCCGTCCTGGGAATGGTTGGGGACGAGGACGGCCCCTTCTGGAGCAGGGGACACATCCCCGTGTAACATAGGGAAAATCCAATCAATTGGAAAACCAGCATTTCCAGTTGTCGCTTCACTACACAATTAAATACTGTTGTACCCAAACCAAAAAAAATTTGCTTCATTAAGGCATTTTGCTTAAAAGAGTCTAAACTTTGTTAAAATGATGTCAAAATACAATTTTTGGGCAAATCAAATATGGGTTTTGGTCAGTGCCATGTCAGTCGTCAACAGCAATTGGTCAGTACCTGGAGGTCTGTTGGCGTAACAACTAGCACCTCTGGAGTAAGAGTTGGTACAGACAGCTATGCACACTACACAATGAGTGCTCTTCAAATTAGGAGGGGAAGCTCCCTCGTTGTGCTTGACAAAAGTACTTGCAAATGGAAATAAACTAAACTATATCCTATCTTTTTGTTTCAGCTGTAGAGGTACAAGGCTTTCTCGAAAACTATATACGTTGCAGTTGAGAATTTTCTGGTTTCGCAGATTCACTAACTACAACTAAACTTAATTACTTAATTCTATCCAATCTCCTCAAGAAAACAGAGCATGAGGAAACGGAGCAAGGTTTGCCTATCAGACGATAAACGAGTATAGATTCTCAACTTGAAGGCAAGGTGGCACATCTATCAGCTCAATCTAAAATAGTTTATTGGTAACAACAACACACGATAAACTGAATACGGATTCTCAACTTGAAGGCAAGGTGGCACGACTATCAGCTCAATCCGAATAAGTTTATTGTTCACAACAACATACGATAACCAAGCGCAGATTCTCTACTTGAAGGCAAGGTGGCACAACTATCATCTCAATCTGAACAAGTTTATTGAACACAAAACAGATTTATCTAAACTAAGGAAAGAATTCACCATTATAATTGCATGAAACCCTATGTGGCATAACAATTCATTATAACAGCAAAAACGCATGAACAGATACAAAAAGAGTAATATTGAGGACAAGGTAGGCGCAGCATATATTTCTCTCGTGCAAAAGTTATTTACAAATCAGCAAAAGCTCTTATTTATATACATCAAGGTGTAGGGAACCCTAAAATCACCTTGAGTCAACTACAGTCTTGCAATACATGCAAGATTTATTGCCAAACCCTAATAAAGCAAACTATATAGTTAACTGGAAAACTACCATCAGTTAACCGATACATTTAACCTAAATGGACAATGTGCAAGCACGCACGTCCTTATTTAAAGCAAAGTTAACTGGACACTACCTTCAGTTAACTGGAAACCCTAACCCTAACTCTTGTGACGATAATTCCAAGGAAGAGATAAGCATGTGTGAAATCAGCGAGTGAACTCAAGACTGAAAGTCGAGTTAACTGCTGCTCATGACTCAACCCTCGAAATTAACTGCAGGTTCCAACTGGCAGATCACTCCATGTCATCTCAGTCTAACACTTCGACCAAGAACTCGTCAATCTCTCTGTCTTCAGGCACTTTGATGCTATCCAAAACAACAGTCTGTTTCTTCAGTTCTTTGCCACTTTCCTTGACTGTATGCATGCCTTCTCTGACATCTTCAGTCGCCTTTCTGAGACTAGCTGAAATAACTGAAATATTCTCCAACTTAGGCGCCATAGGCTCTCCTTCAAAGTTATCACGAATCAGCTTTTCGAACTCAGCTTGTACTTTGTCCAACTCAACATACGTGCCATCTTCAAGAAGATAATGACACGGAATTTGAACAACAAAACCACTGACAAGTGCAAGTACTCCAACCACATCATCTTTCATTGAAAACAACTTGGTAGAAACCTTTTCGCATATCTCCATTTTGAGAAGGTGCTGCTCTCTCCAAGTAAAAACCTTCTCTTGATCTTCATCAATCTCCAAGGCATTGTATGCAACTGACAACTAAGACACAAGAACACAATCCTTGGCTAAACCCTCTGCAACCGAAACTTCGAGCAACTGAATACCTTGACGAAGTCTATGTACATCACTCCTCAACTAATACAAATCTGCAAGAAGACGTTGACCTGTAGCAACTAAACTTTCAATCCAGTTGTCCAAAAGTCTGCCATGACTGACTAACTGATCCAACTTTCATTGTTCTGCAGGTGTATTCTGAGGAAGAACAGGCGCTCTACTTGAATTTCCGTGAACAAGATCAGAAATATACTGACGAAGTTGACTATTTTCAGTCTTAAGCAATGCCTTATCCTCTCCATCCTTCGTGATGCGTTCTTCAAGATTATTGGTGACAATCTTGAGAAGAGTCACGACTGTCTCTCGAGTGGTCCTGCCAAGATTTGCCTTAGTAAATGTAAAGTCACCAACTTCGACTTCATCTAGGCTCTTACCTTCTGGAGGAACAGCAACTTCTATAACAATCTCTGATTCTGGAGTCTTTTCAATATGCACCTGTTTCTTGATTTTCTTGTTCGACCTTCTCTGATAAGGATCACCGAACTCAGATAAATCAAGGTTATATGAAGGTTCTCGCCTCTGTCTCCCCAAAGACCTCTCGAGCCAACAAGACTGAACAATATTTTCAATTCGAGGAGAGACTGTCCCCGATGTATCAACTTGTGGTGGTTCAGTTGTCTCCAATCCTACTTGAATTGGTGTCTCAGGCTCAGAATCTATGTCAATAGGTTGTATGTGAGGCGAACTAGGAGGTTCAATGTGAGGTTCAGCCTGAATGACTGTCTCTACTGGAGTCTCAGGTACATTCTCAACTTGCTTCTGCTTCCTCTTACCAGTAGCTCTCTTCCCCGTGTTTCCACTGAGTTTAACTCCTTCAGGAGGCATCACAATAGCCTTGACCCAAGGTCTTGACCTAGAAGTAGAAGATAATGAAGAAAAATCCTTTGGCGGCTCTGTCACAGGGACTGACTTTCGCTTCCGTTTACTTTCCAAGAACAACTTGCTAGTCTTGATAACCGATCTTGAAACCTCCTCAATAGAAGTATTCTCCTTAGCATACCAATCTGGTGAGCGAAGTGGCTGCTGAGCAATTTGATCTCTGACATATGAATTGAGAAGAACTTCTCCATCATCATCCGATAGACCATCAACATCTTCTGATAGGTAATCAGAGAGCTGACCGATAGTGAGTCTACAATAGTGACGACGATGAACCTCGAATTCATCCTCACAATTAGCCCAGAAATCTTCAAGTGTTGGCTTATGTGCAATCCCTCGCTCTAACCTGTCTGCATAATGACCCAGAGGATCATAGGAACGCCTCTCAGTATGAGTCTTAAGTTTGAACCTTTCTATCTTAGTTGACATAAGCTTGGCATCTGTTGCCGCATTGCATGTGAAAATTCCCAATGTAAATGGAAAATTAGCTGCAATCTTATGACGATTGCGAAGAAAGAAATGAACATGTTGCATCTGCCTGAGAAACTCCATGAAGATGATCTTGTCTGAAGGATACCTTGGCAACATCAGGGGCTCTCCAACATATCCATAAACCCGGATATATGTGAAAGTAGGGAATTGGATAAACCAATCCGCCCAAGTCTCCATTGCTGATTTTGCCTCGGCAGAAATACAAATGTGCATTTCGTTGTCAAGATCTCTAACTGTCTTAATAGAAAAGTGATCATTCACTGCTCGGAAGTCTTGCTCGGATTGAGAGAACTCCAACTGAGGATAATATTCATGAACACGTTGAACACCGAGAGTGCCATTAGTTTTCAGATGCTTGTAGCTGCCTTGGAATGCAACTAAGTAGACCAAGTATGATATCTGTTGTGACCTTTTCACACATCGCCCCATTCAAAATGGGGACCCCCTAATTTTTGCTCCATTCTGTTTTTTTTTTTTGGCTTTGGTTCTTCTCTCTCTCTCTCTGTCTTTCTCTTTTCTGTGGTCTGCCTTTCCGAGGACGTTCCCGTTTGTGAGCTTAAACGCAAGATTTGGCCAAGTCTGAAAATTAGGGTTTCATCCTTTTGGTCAATCTGAGGTCAAACGAAGTAAATAAATTGAAAATTGAGATTGACATTGATGTCAACATGCTTCCAGCAGGCTTCCACTGAAATTTCATCAAATTCTGACTACTTACTATTTTTAGTAAGTGTGCAATTACAGGCAATCCTTCAGCATTTTTGAAATTCCGACAGTCACACTGTGTCCAGAACACATCAAGCTGCTCATGTGCAAAATTTGAGCCGAAACAGACAACTTTCTATTTTTAGCAGTTTAGCTTCCGGAGCAGATTTCAGGGCTTGGATGCAGAGTTTTTCAACGCATGTCTGCATATTCCTTCTGGGTTTTCAGAGACCTTCGCGACGATATAACATGCAAAATGAGACGACAACTTTCAGAGTTCAGCCTTCCGAGGCTATTTTTAGGGTTTGCATGTCAGGGTTTTCTTTGCATGTCGGCATATTCTTTATGGGTTTTTTGAGAGCTACACAGTGATGTGACATGCAAACAGAGATGATCACTTATTAAGGAACTTGCTATTTTTAGCAGGTGCATCCCGGCAGCCGCCTCCTAGCACTTTAGAATCATGAGCTGATCGCAATGCAACAAAAACGAAAACAAACGGAGACCATTTGATATGCATGCAGAACAAATTAGGGTTTCCAGCTTCGGGGCCTAAAAAGAAGGGTTAAAGGTCAAAATTTTCGAAAACCAGTGTAAACCACCGTGATCAGCATCCTGCAGGCTATTTGCTGGTAAAATTTGAAGACAAATGGAGCACTTACTATTTATAGTAAGTCGTTTTGGAAACAGGCTAAAAATTGCAAATCAGTTGCATGCGCTGATGTCAGCAGGATGGTCACGTGGTGAGGAACGCGTCATTCAAATTTCAAGTCGATCGGAGCTATGGAGGTATCAGAAGCAAGCAGTTACTATTTATAGCAAATCACCTTCAAAAATGGGCTAAAAATAGCAGTGTCAACAGGATAACAAGGTCGCAAGGATGCAGTGTTTGAAATTTCAAATCATTCTGAGCTTCAGAGATGCAAAAATTGAGAGACTTACTATAAATAGTAAGGCACAGAGAAGCTGGCGAAAACGAGAGAAAAATTTCTAAGTCTGGAAGTTCATCCTTCACCACCTTCAAAATGCGCCTACCCTCAAGGAGGAAGTTTAAAAATATTCTAAGGCAAAATTTCGTCCTCCTCACCCATGAAAATGCGCCCATCCTTCATCAAGGCAAGAATACGCCCATGCAACAAAAGTCAAAGAAGGTCAATATTTTTCATCCTGTAGCTATGGCAAAATGCGCCCACCTTGAAGCATGAAAATTGAAAAAATTTCTAAGTATTGAAGTTATCCTCCACCACCCCTCATATGCGCCCATCCTGCACATAGGTGGAAATGCCCCCAAGTTCAAAGAAGTCAACAAGTCAACAAGTTTCATCCTGCACATATGCTCAAATGCGCCCAAAAGAGGGCATGTAAGGACAAAAAAAGATAAGCTGAAAGGTCACAAAAGGACGTGGTTACTAGTTTCATCCTCCTCTACATGAGAAATGCACCCAAAATGAAAAGAGTCAAAAGGGTCAACGACTTTCATCCTTCTCCCCATGTAAAATGTGCCCAAATGAGGTCAAGTGAAGACAAAAACGGGGAAGTTGAAGAGTCATCCTTCATGCAAGCCAAAATGCGCCCAAGTTGAAGAGAGTAAAAGTGAATGTAGGGTGGTGAATAAGGTAAAGGGTGAAGTGAAATACTCCAAGGCGTGGTGAAAACAAGGTAAGTGCTAGGCGTGGTTATTAATCTGCTTCAAGTGCTATGTGCGCCCAAGGTGGTAAGTGCCAAGGTGTTAGAAAATATTGCAAGGTGGTGAAAATTAATGTTGCCTAGGCGTTGGAAGTGAAGTCTTCTAGCAAGGGTAATGTGCGCCCAAGACACAAAGAGGAGAAATTTAAATATGCTAGGGTGATGAAGTGAAAACAAAATAAAAGGCGTTGAAAGTGCTAAGTGTTGAAGATTTTTTTTAAAACAAGATGAATATTCCTCATGAATTGTGATGTGCGCCTAAGTACAAGGTGATGAATAAAATAAAACATGTTGGGCGTGATGTGTTTTGAAAGAAAATTTTCTGAGATAAATGGACAAAATTTTCTCACAGGCAAGTTGATTGAGTTGAATATAAAATTTTCCAAGGCGAAATTTTCAAAAAGTTTTCAAGATGATTTAAAAAATTTCTAAGGCAAAGTATTTTCTTCCTTAGAAAATACGCCTAGACTCTGGAGATGATAAAATTCTTCCTAAAGCACGAGCAAATTTTCCAGTGATGAAGTCAGAGATATTGGCATTGCAGGACGAATTAAAAAATTTCCGAGTCAAAGCAACAGGATGTTCACAGAGATGAAGAACGGATTTAAATTGATTGAATAATATTTTCTAAGGTTCAAAATTTTAAAAATTTAAATGAACCCGTTCGTTGAGTACCCATGGATTTGACAAATTCTCGAGAAAATTTTCTTCTGGGTACTGGACGTTTGGGATGAGAAATGGATTTATATGTCTTCCGCACTTCGCCAAGGCCTTCAGCATGAAGAATTTAACCAGTGCTCAAATTGTGAAACTTTCCCAAGAAAAATTTAAAATCTTCTAAGGCAAATTTGAATAAAATGATTTTTGAAAGGAGAATGCTTTGAACGATGAATTCGAAATGAGTTGCCTAGATGATTTTAATCCAGTTCTTCACAGATGAATTTTCCAGAGCGTCAGAGATGATTCAAATTTAAAATTTGCAAGACAGAGCTTCGGCTGGGGAATTAAATGGATTAAAAGATAAAATTTAATTAAACATTTTCGAAAGTAAATTGAAGGATGCCAGTCAAAGTTGAACTTCTAGAAGGGAGAGATTCTCAGACAAGTGTCAAAAATGCCAGAGAGGGAAATTCAAATGAAGTAGTGGAAATTTAATTCACTGGCTAAACTTAGCCTCTTATAGAAATCGATTTTCCTAGAAGAGCTTAGAGTTATTCACTTCTTTTTCACAGTTGAGGAGAATTCAATTTGCTCTGAGTTAGACATTGCAGTGAATTGTTGAAGACTGAGGCCTGAGAAGTTCGAAATTTTGCTGAAGACTGAAGAATTTGTTGAAGGCTGAAATTTGTGAGTTGTTGGAGCTGAGAAAGTGCGCACTTGCTGAGTTATTTGCTGATTGAAGAGGTGTGAATTTACTTGAGTTGTTGCTGAAGCTCGATTTTGTTGCTGAAGTTTAAAGTTACCAGTGCAAGTGAGGAAATTTCGATTTGAAGAAGATTATATTGCTGAAACTAAGGACGCCTTGAAGTAAGAAATTTCAAAGAGTATATTGAAGTGCGCACTTGCTGATTTGCTGAGTGTGAAGTACGAATTTACAAAAGTTCAAGTTGCTGATTGAAGTTGCTGAAAGTAGTGAAGTCGCTGAAGCTTACTTAGAAGTCTTTTCTAAGTATTGAAGTTCAAAATCTGTTGAAGAGAAGAAGCTGAGGTTTGCGAATAAGAAATGTTATTGCAGCTTCTCAAAGTCGACTGGCAGCGCCTACACAATGTTGTATTTATTTTATGAATTAATTTGCTGATGGATGTCTATTATTTTGCAGATTGCTGAAGCAAGGACAACTGGCAAGGACAATAATGGTGCATCCAGACAAGCTGTTATAAAGAAACTGAGCAAGACATTCATGCCAGAATCAAAGTTCACTTCGAAGTTGGGCAAGCTGACCGATACAAATTTAGGCTCTGTCAACTTGGAGACTTTCAGGAAAAGAATGCTGGGATTTGGTGGTCATCAACCTTCGAGCACTTCACGCAACATCATTCGAAGTGGGTTATATGCAGCTGTTGGTTTCCCACCAGCCATTCAGTGTTCAGAACTGATGATGGAATGTGCCAACTGTTATGAAAAAGATCACAGATCAATCATGTCACCAGATGGACAAGTGCTCGCCAACCTCACTCCTTCAGCTATTGGCGAGGCTTTTGGAATCCCAGTGCACAGGGACATGATTTACAAGTCCAGGGAACGAGTTGAACGAATGTATGCTTCAGCATTCGAGAGATGTACAGCGACAATCATTACTCAGTGGATGAGGAACCCTAAGCCCTCTCGGACGAAGTTGCCAAAGCAAATCATAGCTGATGACTTGAAGCAGGAGTACTGTGATCTCATTATGATGCTGAGCAGAGTTGGAGGTTGCCCGCAGTCATTTATTTTCGAGCCATGGATGTTCTATTACATCAACCTCGTGCTAGAAGGAAAAGATTACGTCAATTGGGCTGCAATGATCAGTGACCACTTGCACGAGCAGCTCCTGAGCTTAAGAAGAACGAAGACATTTTATATGAGCTCTTACATCATTTACATGCTGGCTCGTATGACGAAGTATCGGGGAATTTCATACAAGGAACCTGTTGGTTGTGGCTCTCACCAGTTTAAAATTCACAAGGCTTGTCCGCAGTTGCACCTGACTAGTACTACTCACTACAAGCGTGCAAATGACGCCTTCACCATGCACATCACGAGAACACTTCAGGAGTGGATGCACCACAGGATCTCGAGGGAAGCCCAAGAATTGATTGAAAGGTATGGGTGCTGGTTTATTCAGTTTCCGAAGTTTTCTGTAGAAACCCTTGTTCTAACTGATCTCTGAACTGTCTGTGTTTTTGTTCGTTTTTTTGTGTATTTTGATTTTTTTGGGTTTTTGCATGAAATAAAGAACAATGCGATTTTGGAAGAAAAATGATATTAAATTTCCAATAAATACAATAAGGGTAAAGCTTTTGTACAGCAGCAAGCAATTAAAAAGTACGGCCCTTATTAATGTCTCCAGATCTCATGAAATTTAGCGCCTGTAAAGATGAATCTCTTCCGAATGAATACACTGAAAACCCTGAATATATTTTGCCTGCGATGCTCTGTGATAACTTCTGAATAAAGCTATCTCTCTAACTAGCAATAGATCAACTGATATTTCACAGCCTCTGAATTGCACACATTGAAGATTGCACGTTCTCCAATGCAAGTTGAAAACTGGAACCCTTGGCTCTGTTCTCAGAAGGAAAAACTCAGCAAAAAGTCGACTTCAATAATCATGGCTCGAATTCCAAAGAGAAACCCTTATATTCCTCAAAAGCTCGAATTTTTTCAATTAGGTATCATTAAAATAAATTTGAACTTTTCTTTTTAATATTTCAATAGTTTTCAATCACATTTTTAATTATAAATTATAATTAAAAATGGCCCCTTCAATGATGGTCGACCCCCTTCAACAAAATCACTTAAGTTATAATATTTAAAATATTATAACTTTATAATATAAGCTCCGAATAATTAATATTTAATTAATCAATTAAATATTAATATCTCCCTCAAAATATATCCGATTCACGAACCGACTGAAGCTGGCGAATAAGTGAGTGATTCTGCACATGACCAAACCATACTGCTAAAAATAGCAGGGGTGCCTCGCTGAGTGCCAATACTGCTAAAAATAGCAATTCAGGCAAATGGTGTCCGAATGAGCCCGAAAGCCAACTGGTAAAACTCTGACAACCGAAGCCAAGCCAAGCTCCATCAAGACCCTCTATCCATCCTATCAGCCTACGAGGGTCGCATAATAGGCTAATCATAAGCTCTGAGAGATGTCAACTGGAAGGGGACATGACATTTTCTTACATAAGGCTGCAAGGATTTTCGTCATATCCATATAGGCTGCCTAAGTACCCAACCATCAAAATATTGATGTTAGAGATATCTAGGCAATTGGTTGCCTACGATAAAATTCAGAAGAAGAAGAAGAAGGGAGGTGTTGACTTCCCAATTGTTATGGGCAATTCAGATGAAGTGTGTCCTTCATTACAGGCAGCTAGAGAAGCCGAGAGTGAGCTTCAGTTTTACCACTTTTCATATCACACCAGCCGACAGTACTATGATCCGCATAACAACATCAAATGGGTACTGTCAGAGGAATTTAAACATAAGGCAAATATTGAGGATTATTGGGCTGATGCATCGAACGAGACTGAAGTCAGGAAAAGAATGTTCTCTCGGTTGCCAATTAACATGATTAGGGAGTGTGAAGTTGTTCTGGTACCAGACCAGGTGAATGAGGACATGGATGTTGTCCATCCAGACTATGCAGCTGTGAGAGATACTCCACTTCCACTCCCGGATTGGTCAGAACCTGAGGTTGCAGATTTGGACACACTTTCTATTCCAGTCCTGACATTCACTAGGGCATGGGTTGATAGGCGTGTGAGCAGATTGAAGAGTAGGTCGATTGCTTTGACTTACAATTTGATGGGAGATCACAGGACACCCACCACCGGCAAGAAGAAACAAATCGCACGAGGTCTAGAGTCTAGAAGGAAAGAGCCAGTTCGGCAGGAGCCCGTTCAGCCGGAGCCTCCACGAGTTGCAGTTGAGTCACCCACGCCATTGGAGACACGTTCTCCAAGTATACAGGAGGTTTCATTGTTTTCTGATCAAAGAAATGCATCGAATCAGGTGCAAGTGGTACAGGAAAATAATCAGCCTCCACGGAGAGAGTTAGTTGGCCAGAGCGTCAACGCACCTAGTAGAGTTGATTAGCAGACTGATGAGGGGACTGCTACTGACCCTCAGTTTCAGCAAGAGTTAGAAACGGCTCTGGAGGATGATGATGATATAGTTTCAGAAGATACTCAGCCA
Source organism: Sequoia sempervirens (assembly GCA_007258455.2). NCBI lineage: Eukaryota > Viridiplantae > Streptophyta > Pinopsida > Cupressales > Cupressaceae > Sequoia > Sequoia sempervirens. The sequence continues at coordinate 87,399 of VDFB02258584.1, forward strand.
CTTGAGGACGATGAGCCTCACCAGAATGACGTAGAAGTTGAACAAGTCCGAGAAGTAGAGGCACAGGACAGGAACAGCAACCATTTGATATACAGTATACAGTACCTGATTGGCTCAGGGATAGGATGAGAAGAAGCCCCAGTGAAGAGATTGATCCAGCAGTTGAAATGGAAGAGTTCTTGAACCGGATCAGTGCGCCTCCACAGAAGAAGAGAGCACGGAAGTTTTCAAAGATATCCACTGAGGAGGATGGCTCTCGCACTCTTCACGTGGCAGTGCCTCAGGTTGATTGTGACCGAGATGAAGCAGTACCAGAAAACTACGTGGTCACAACTTTGGAGTTAGGACGCCCCACAGGTGCACAGATTGTAGAGGAGTGTGATAACTCCTACCTCGCCCTCAAGGACAGATTATTTAAAAAGGAAGGAAAGTATAAGAAATTGAAAAGAGAGCATAAGGCTTTGATTGGATATGTGCAGCAGTTGTCTCGTCCTTGTGGGCAGGAAATTCCAGTGATAAGAGCTTCCACCTGAGATACCTAGAGAGTTAATCAGTGGCTTGTTGGAATTAGGGAAGATGGCACAGGAGGCAGATAAGTGGGTCACGGGAGTTCGTGCTGAGACAGAAAAGTTTATGGAGGACCTTGCTCTTGCTTTTCAGCAGGCTTCTGGTATTTTGGCACGAATGGAGGTAGTTGATCAGGCCTGGGGAGATGCTTCTGTTTATCATAGCAAAGTAATTCAGCGGCTTGAGGCATTGAGGTATGTTCCTTTGCGATTGCTGATTGATGGAGGGGTCATTCAGGAGAATGACAGGTATGACTTTTCTAGATGGTATTCTTCAGCAATCACGGGACGTGGTTTCTTCGATGCAGCACAGGCGGATTCAACCAGGATACGAAAGGCAATGGCCAATATCATTGATGGAGCCCAGAATACCTTCGAGGCCATATTTGCTAGGCGGTTGAATCCAGATGAGGTGACTGCAGATAATTTGAGGGGTAGGCTGGTGCCTTTCTTTTCAGAGGTGAAGACCTTCGTGCAGGATGACTTTGAGAACACCTCCACTTTCTCCAGTTTGATCCAAAGCACACAAGATTCCTTGGCTGCTTGGAGAAAATCTTGTGCCCGGCATGAGACATCAGTCACAGTGTTAGAGTTCCACCTTGATTGCATTCCACCCATTTCAGTTAAGGAGGTTGAGGTTGTACTTGGCAAGTTCATTGAGTTTGCAGCCAGAGAGAAGGAGAATGGGAATGCACTACTGGACGAGGATCTTCTAGAAGACTGATTGTGGGCATTTATTGCCTTTACTATTTTTGGGAGTGAGTGGGAATCTTTGCTCATTTATTACACCACTTCCCATTCTGGCAGTTTTTAGGGTTAGGGCTGAGGTGGCTTAATCTTAGCCACTCTTTTGATTGTAACCCTAGCCGTCCTTTGGACTGGGCTATCTATAAAAGGGGGAGTCCCCCTCATTTGTAATTCATTAGAAATTAGACATCAAATTAGACTAGAGATTGGAGATCAGAGTAGAGGCATTTTGTTTGATAGTATAGCATAGTGTGGAGAAGAAAGAAAGTTTTCCCTTTGAAAACTTTTTTGTGGAGATTGTTGTGTAAAACTTTCATGATAATAGATCTTTTCATTGATGGTGGAATTCTTCTTTGTCATGGATAGCTAGCAAGGTCTCTTCATCCTTTCGGATCCAAGTAGCATAAAGTAGCATAATTTTCATTTCATGCAAGTAGTTTACTTTGGATGTGTGGCGTTTTATTGAGGTAGCTTTATTCCATTCCATACCACTAGCAACTTGTTGATGGCAAGCTCGCTTTGCGTGGTCAACTGGAGATTATCTCGAGTTTAACTTCGATTGTGATTTGTATGCTTATATGCGTCGTCTTGATGGTATATGTATGCTAAATTATAATCTGAATATCTCATGCCATCCCTTTCAAGATTGCACCAATTTTACTGAAGCTGTCCGACGTGAGGCTAGGTGAAATTCGGTTGAAGTCTACTGAAATCGAACTCCACATCTCTTGCATTTAGAATAGAATATAAGTTTCTTAGGCCTTTCACTCATTTACTTTCCGCACATTTCTGGTTAACTTTAGGAAACTCGCTCTTCAAGGCCAAATCATTTGCACGAAAATCCCCTTTAAAGCATATATCTGTTGTTTACTGCAAGTATCCTGAACAATTGTGTAAGTCCCCTCGTAAGAAAAACAGCAATTCACATCAAACCAATTGAGGGTGTTCCAAGTATTTCGGAACCTTGGAGTTAAATGTATGATCTATCTCGCAATCTTAGCATGCAGGAAACTTTGTTCAAGAGAGGATAGGGTATCCGTTGGGAAACTTTGTTCTATGTTGGTGCGGTCGCAAAAACCACATCAACAATATCATATGAAACTCATGATACTTGAGAAAATTAGTAATCTGCTGATGTAAGCAATCACTAATCAACATAGCCCAGTCAAAATGTTTAGTGCCATCTACAATTCTGGAAATTAGGTAAAACATCCATGAACAGAATGTGCTAGCATCCTGTTGACCTGTAACTCGATTGAGCAAAGTTATCAAAACAGCAACCTCATCCTTGAATTCACCACGACCAACCTTTTTAGGCATGTTAGTCTTTTGAACTTTCAACCATTTCTGAGCCACCTTTCTCTGCGAACGTTGTTGATCTCCATTCCATATCTTCTCACAGGCCTCAATAACCACAGTAAAGTTATCTGAACGAGGAGGAATAGCAAAACATTTCTCTATGTCCTTCGGTTTGAGACTGCAAACAACCCTCCCATCAGCTGATCTAATTTGTCTTGAAGATGAATCATAATGCTTGATGCAAGCAAGAATGAACTCAAGATCAAAAATGGTAACAGGTATAGATGCCGCTGCCAGCAATCCGGTACGCTCAAGATTTCTCAACGAATTGCTGCTAACACCTTCCAGACTGCTCAAATTAACCACTGGATAAACATGATTTAGGTCTGTATCTGAAGTTTTGACAAAATTATGTATAAGAGCTGATTTGGCCTTATAATTAATGAGATTGAACTGCATTTTGAAAATGAAGACTTTTGATTGTAAAGTCGAATGTACTTGAACAACTTTCTGAAGAATTGAAAATCTCTAGACAAGGCTAAAAATAGCCTATGACGAAAGAAATTTTCGAAATTTTTCTGAAATGTGGGTTTTGTGCAAAATTCAATTCTAAGACAACCCAGATAGCTTGATTCTTGAAAAAATGTGTTTCAGGCCCACATGCAAAGAAATTCTTGGAAAAAAGCACAGAGCTTCAGAATGAAGACTACGGGGCGATTTTCTCGAAAAAATCTAAGACGTGGGTTTTGCTGCAAATACTGAAGTGTGCGAAACCAAACGATCAAACTCTGAAAATATGTTGAATTTCTTTGACATGCGAAGAAAGTACCTAAGATGAGAAATAGAAGAAATAAGACAGAAGATAGAAAGTTTTGCTTGTTCTGCTTTTGAAGAATTCGCCAATCTCTTTTCTGGAACTTGATGAAACCTGCACGCAAAGTGAAAACAAAGTCTGGAATCTTCTTCTTCTGAACAATCTGAATCCGTTGCTATGAAGAATGTTGAATTCTGACACCTGTAGCACCTTTAACTTGCTGCTCGCTCAAGAAGAAAGTATATTTCGAAGCTTGAGATGAAGAAATAATGGACGCCAATGCTTGAATAAATAGATTTTCATCTTTGAAATTCGCACAAAGCATAAAACCTTGAAAAATGGCGCTTGGCTTATGATTGGACCTCATTTTAGTTAACTGAAACTAAAATATGCTAAATAAAGCACCATGCTTTAGGGTTTCCCTTTCAATCTTCAGTTGCAAATTTATTTAAAGCAACATGCGAATTTGACTTCAGTTGACAATCCTTGTTGAATTCGCCATCATTCAAAATTCACTAAATTTACAATTTAAGAATTAAAGCGTCCCTTTTAAGACTTCAGTTGACATTTAAAAAGTGAAGCGCCAACTTCAACCTCATGCTTTAATTCTAAATATGGCGACCCTTTTAAGACTTCAGTTGACAATGAATGAATTTGCCATACTTCACAAAATCATGCTTCATGCTTTAATATGAATATGGCATCCCTTTTCATAACTCCAGTTGACAATGAATGAATTCGCCAACTTCACAAAATCTTCACAATTCAACCAAAATTCACCATGCATGCAAACTCAAGTTGACTTTCAAGCATAATCTTCAGTTAAGTGAACATGCAAACAAGTTAACTCAACATGCAAAGCTGTTAACTGGACATGCAAACTAGTTAACTCGACATGCGAACTGAAAGATCACTCAACATGCCAATATATGAACTGAAGATGACAACCCAGAAATCGTTCAGTCTAACTGAAGTCAGAACTCAAGTTAAGGCGCACCAATCAACTTATTTCGAAAACTCAACTTTGACCTCTTAAGGCGAATTCCAGACTTAGCCAATTTTCATGAAAATTTGGACTTAAACCTCTTTCGAGACCCCTGTTCATCCCCCGACTCTGGCTGACTGACTCCACCGATTGGCTGGCTGACAGGTGCACCACAGAGCAGGATAAAAACTGATCGAAAGATACCTTGAGACTGCAGACCATAAAACTAACATCTGAAGCCTCAAAAATCCAAGCGCCTTTTTCAAAAGCTACGCTTTTTCTCAAACTTAGTCAAATTTCTCCATCTCAATCTCGTACGAAGGGAAAAACAAATCCTTCATAACTTCTGTTTTACCAATTTTCAGGACTGAATCACAAGTTCACTGCGGAGCTGACTTCATTCTGCACGACAGCTGCAAAGGCACATTTCTCTAGAAAACTTCATCTGAGGGGTGAAAATAAAGGGCGCCTTTTTGAAAAGTTGCTCTTTCACTCCCAGACTTGGCCATTTTTGGAACTGACCAAAATATCATTAAAACTCCGACTGCAAGCTGCTGAGTCATCTTCTGATCTGACGAAGACAGGCAACGGAAAGCTGAACGTAACACGAACAGATTAAATATCTAAGATCATCAAAAAGAAGGCATTAAAGGCTTGAAAAGCTCAGGCGCCTTTCTGAAAAAGTGCTCTTTTGCTTTTTCCTTGATATTTTGACTAAGATTTGACCTTATGTTTGACCTCCGGTTCAGGCACTTCCGCAACTCAAATTCACCCACTGACGGATGCGTCACGAAGCCTGAACAAATGTGAGATAAACATCCTGGGTGGCATTTAGCCAAAACCTTCATTTAACACTTCAAAAAGATGGGCGCCTTTTTCAAAAGCTGCTCTTTTTTCCAGTGTTAGCCAATTCTGGCTCTTCCCTCGTTTTGCGCTGTCTTCCGTAACTTGCACGAAATAGGTCCGTTTGACAAGCCTAATAGCTCTTTGCGAAGCTGATATGATGCCGGACAAATACCTGTTGGAGGTGACAAACCCTAAAAACAAGATCTGAGCCCCTAAAAGATAGGGTGCCTTTTTGAAAATGTGCTCCCCTCTTCAAAAAGAGAATTTTGATGATTTTCGTTCAGATTTTCACTTTTCTCAAATTTCTCCAGTAACAGACTTACATGACACTGACACCAACTCCATATTTAAAAACCCCAAAAACAACCTTCTGACATCACTTTAACAAGATTAAGACTCAATTAAGCAAAATGCCTTAGTGAAGCAAAAATTTTGGTTTTGGGTACAACAAGGTCAGAACCTGAACCTGGGACTCAAAGCAGGACATATTATGATGGAGAAGTGCTTCACAACAGAATTATACTCCTACAAGGTCAATTCAATGGCCAAAACAGTGTTTACGAGGGTAGAAACAAATGATGATATTTTGCAGAAAGCAGATTTGCGTCCCTATAGCCCAGGGGCGCCCTTCTTTTTGAAGGCTCAGATTTGGTTGCATCTGCTTGCAAATACATTCAATCTCTTCAGAATTAGTCCAACTTTTCGACGAGCTATCAAGCGAAGCCATCCGAAGTACGAAACTCTGACAATTGAAGTCAGAAGCGGGAGGTATGAGGAGGTTGCATATCATAGAGGTTGTCAAATTTTCAGTTTCTGCGCCCCTATAGCCCAAGGTCGCCCTTGAATTTGACCCCTCAGATGATTGAATCTGGAGTTTCCGTCTTCCAGAGATCTTTTCTCATTCAATTTAGCTACGCAACGCATCAGTCCGTGAGCTGATCCAACATTCTGAGTAATCATGGCAGAGCTTCTACCGAGCACGTAAAACAGAGGGTGGAGAAATGTAGAAATACACACCTGTACCTTTGTAGGCCAGGGGCGCCCAAACTTTAGGCCTGTCAGATGGGGTTTTTAGTAGACACAGTCTTCACGAGACTTGTGCGGAATTACTACAGCTATCCAACGAGTCCAGCTATCAGCCTCTGGGATTTGTCAAACGCCTGTACGTGAAAGGCTAGTATACAGTGCTGAAGAAATCAGACAGCCAGAAAAATGGCTATGGAAAATAAACATCCCCTAGGAAAAGGCGCCCTTCTTTTTGAGGTCTTACAAGCAGTTTTCTTGCTTCGTCACCTCCAGAGACATCTCTTGTAAGTTGTTCTAGCTACGCAAAGAGATTGACAGTGCACGAATCGGAGCACTCCAACTCCCGGTGTCAAGGGTCAAAGTATGACATCCGGATGAAAGTTACACTTTTGTCAAATTAGTGATTGCGCCTTCAAAGGCTAGGGGGGCCCTTGCTTTTGGGGTTCCTAATGCAACTTTCAGGTGCCTTACATACAGTCGTTGATTGCGGAATTCTTCGAGTCACACAATGAACCTATCATCCAGTAAGTAGGGTTCATCGTTTACCAGTGGTGGCAGTTTGAAGTATCAAATGGTAGACCGGAGAAATGACCAAATCTGGAGACCTTGCATCAATTTAATCAAAGGCGCCTAATTTTTTGAGGTGTAAAACGTTGATTTTAGTAGTTGCAACTCCCAGTAGACATTTCATCCTTGCTCTGATGACTTCGCGATGGATATCTCAGTTTAGTCACAGCATCACTCAGGCTCTCAGAAATTAGAGCTGAACAGGGACAACTGTAACTTTCAGTCAACTATAAAGTAGGAAGTTAGTAAAAAATCTCGTAACTCTTGTAAATGGACACCTGAAAGGTCAAATAATGACTTTTTGGAATCAGTGGATTTTGCTGAGTGCATCCAGATGCTGAGATTTTTGTTAACTTATTAAAATAATATTTAATTCAATTTTTGCATGCAAAGCATTAAAATGGCAATTTTCTTCAATAATTAGATATTGGCGCCTCTTTAAGTTGAATTACAAATTTGCATGTAATGGTAACTAAATATTTTAATATTATTTTATCTCCAGGACTCCGAGTCAGTGTCAGTCGAACTAGAGGGGGGTCCAATCAAAAGACTTCTTTTTAAAATCAGGGTTTAAAGCTTGAAGTGGCGCCATAATGCTACGATTTTCTCTTTATTCAACATGGCGTCCATTATTTCTCTCATACAACTTGAGCAGAAGGCAAATTTCTTCTTGAGATTGGCGAATTTCATCAACAGTCAATTTTTGAAGGCATCAAAAATATTCTTTTGCAGGTACAAGTCCAAATTCATCAGCAAACATCAAGACAAGATGGCAATTTTAGCAGAAGAAAAGCATTAAAAACTTCTATCTTCTATCTTAAATTTTTCTATTTCTCGTCTTAATTTCTTTCGCATGTTCGAGAATTCAGCGACTTTTGACAAAACAAATCATCTAGGTTGGTTCAGCATAGCTTCCTCTACAAAACCCATGTGTTAGAATTTTTCAGGAAAATTTACTCCAAAGCATCGATTCTTGAAGCTTTGATTTTCTTGAATGAAATTCCTATGCATGGTGGAGTAAAAGTCGATATTTTTTGAATCTGATGTTGCGGATTGTCTTAGAATCATCTTCTGGACAAAACCCATATTTCCGATTTTCTCGGAAAAATTGCCCCCCGCAGCCCCTACTGCCCCCATTTGCTTTTTTTGGAAAAGCTCTTGCATGTCAAGCTAAACGACGTTTTTTCGCAATTCTAACATATTATTTTCCGGACAAAACCCACATTTCAGAATTTTTCATGAAAATTTGCCCACCAACAAGATATTTTTAGCCTCAGCAGGTGACTTTTTGCTTTCCAAAGAAAGTTGTCAGAATATAGCCGAGTTTACAGTCAACAGGCGAGTTTTTTAGAGTGCAGTTCACTTAGACTGAATTCAAGACCAAATCAGTCTTAATTCATGATTTCATCAGAAAAGCTGACACCGATTTGTATCAAGTGCATTTGGAGGGTTGACAAGGCGTAGTCAGTCAAGTCCATATGGTTGCATGCCTCGTATAGCTGATTGTCTTCCAAGGCCAGTTGGGTTGATACCATTGGAATTTTGCATGTGCAGCAAGTTCATTTGCATTTCTCACAACCAGAGTGTTCACGGTCAAACTTTGCAGTTTTGTTATGCAACACTCTTCCATAGAGAAAAGCGTTACCAGTCAATAACTTCAGAGACATAAAGCCGCAGAAGAAACAGTGGCCATCACTTCAGTTACGGAGCCGCCAAAGTTACCAGTCAGTGAAATGCCAATTTAAGTGTGTGGAGATTTCCAGGATTGCTTGAGTTGCTGACAAGCAGTGAATTGGCAGTTATAACATGTGTTGCTCCTGATAATGATGCAGTCAACAACCTCGTGGAGGGGTTACTTGCTTGAGATCACAGCCAGTAAACTTCAGTTCCCACCTTTCAGGATAGCTATCAGACACAGTAGTTAACTCAACGCTTCTTTCCAAGTTAACTCGTTGTTCCACATTTCATTGCATGTCTATCTTGGAATTATCTATGTACAGTTGGAGTTTCATTTAGGGTTTTCGTTAACAGATGGTAGCATTCCAATTAACTTTGCTTTCAATAAGGACGTGCATGCTTGCACATTGGCCATTTAGATTTGATGTTTCGGTAAACTAATGGTAGCTTTCCAGTTAACTGTATAGTTTGCTTTATTAGGGTTTAGCAATAAATCTTGCATGCATTGCAAGACTGTAGTTGACTCAAGGTGATTTTAGGGTTCCCTACACCTTTGATGTCTATAAATAAGAGCTTTTAGCTCATTTGTAAATGATTTTTGCATGAGAAAGTAATATATGCTAAGCCCACCTTGCCTGTAATATTGCTTATTTTGTATCTGTTCACGAGTTTTTGCTATGATGATGAATTGTTATGCCACTCAGGTTTCATGCAGTTATTATGGTGAATGCTTATCTTAGTTAAATATAGTGGCTAGTTTGATCGTGGATTGTATGCATGTTTCGCCTATGCAATTTACTGTCCTAGTTGGCTATCCTTTATGTTTTGTTTCTAATACGCCTATTCGGATGATCAAATAGTTGAGCCCACCTTTCCTTCACATTGTGAATCTGTACCCGTTTTATCGTAAATTTATCGTTTTCAATAAACTTCTTCCCAGACAAGCAAATAGTTGAGCCCACCTTGCCTTCACGTTGTGAATCTATACCTGAAGTTTATCGTATAGAACATTCCTGCTCCATTTCCTCATGCTCTATTTTCTTGAAGAAACTGGATACATTTAAAGTAGTTAGTTTAGTTGTAGTTAATGATCTGCGAAACCAGAAAATCCTTAGCTGCAACATTCGTGGTTTTTCTTAACCTTCTGCCTCTTCCATTTGAGAACAAAAAGATAGGATTTAGTTTACTTTTCTTTTCCAAGCATTTCAGCAATACGAGGGAGCTTTCCCTCCTAATTTGAAGAGCACTCATTACACAGTGTGTATAGCTGTCCGTACGAATTTGCACTCCAGAGGTGTTAATTGTTACGCCAACAAATACAAAACTTCAAATGGACTCTTATCAAATCACTACCCAATGAGTGCTAAATATTTTGACCATGCCAATACTAGAAAGAAGGATATAAAAGATCTAAGATTAATATATATCGTAATTGTCATAGAAACTTATTACTAAACATTATTTTAATTGCATAGCTTTTCAAGAGAAGTACAATGGTGCCATCAAAATCTCCATGGTGTATGGTCTCTCACCTATGACATTGTAATGTCCCCATTTTTAGCCATATTGTTTCATGAGCTTTGGCCAGTTTTCGAGTTTTCCCATAAGCTTTTAAGTGAGTTGGGGAGATCTTCAAAGTTTTTGGAGAGCACAAGTTCAACCTTTCTTGTCTTCTGTTGTTGGCATTGAGCTTAGTGAGTGTTCTAGATCGCAATGATGCTTTTAGAAGTGTTTTCGGCCTCCCAGGGTGTTCTCCAAAATTCTTGTTGATAACGTCTATTTTTAGTAAGTCTCCAAATTGGCACTTGTCATCATCCCTCAAGTTCAAGTACATCTTGGCATGATCAAAATTGGATTCCGAAGCCTTGGCAATGCTTTTTGCAACTCGGGTGGAGTATTTAAAATATATACTTAAGCTTATAATGTTAAAATATTTGCTAAGTGTTATATTTTATTAAAGTGACTTTTGCATGTAATGAATTATTTAATTCGAAAAAGCAAAAAAACACTTTTTCCAAAAAAGAAAAAAAGTGTCTTTTTCAAAGATAGCAAATAAGTGTTTTTTCGGAAAAGCAATGAAAAGGCAAAAAACACTTTTTTGAAAAAAGCAACAAAAAAGCTATAAAAGGAGGTTTGGAGCTCTCATTTCTCATATGTTGAAGATTACACATACCATTATGCTGTCACAATGAACATGCATGTTCTTCCTTGAATATTTTGACGACGAAAACCGTCATGGGATTTCTAGTATCGGATTTGGAAGACAATCCCTAGCTAGATTGGAGTGGTTGTATTCAGGAATCGCCATTATTCTTCAACAGAGTTTTCAGTTTTAGGGTTTCAATATGGAATTTTTTGATGTTTCCTGACATTGCTGATTGTTTGAGAGTTTGGTACAGATTGCAGAGGATTTTGGAGGGTATTTCAGACTTGTTCAAGTCTGATATTTGTTTCCAATTTGACATCACATGCTTCCACTGATTTTGGTGTGTGTGGGAGTTGCATTTCATAGTGTCAACTGAGCTTGTGAACCTTCTAGATGTGTTGAACGTGATTTTGGGCCTTGGTGGGGGAGTATCTCTGTTACTGAGCATGCTACAACTTGTTTACAGTCCATTGCAAACCTGGATAATGACTGAAAATGATGATGTTCAGACTTGCAAACAGTTGTTCTTTGTCATCCTAAAGCTATTTGTTAGAGCTGGCAGTGTGTGAAGTTGGCCAGAGGCCATTGAATATGTATCTTGCTGTCTTAGGCATGATTTTGGAAAAGATTTTGAAGCTGGTCTTAGCATAACAAAGCTACAGTTCTCATATTAGACCTGCACAGTTTATTACATGACATCTGCAGTGTTATTGAGTGAAGAATATAGCATATGGGGCTGCTAAACACAGTTTATAAACAACAACGGAGACCTAGGAATGCATTAGTATTGTTTTCTACGTCATTGTATTGCTGTACTAGCAGCAAACTAGCATTCGCAGACCTGGAGATGACTATTTACTTAGCACAGCAGTTGAATATCCATTCTATAGCAAAGTTTGAAAGCGTTGGTGGTGTGTCCAAGCGAAGAAGTTAATGAAACTAGCCTTGGGAGTGTTGGACATGAAGGCATAAAGATTTCTGGGCTGTTTGGACGCTGCCCGGATTGTTGCATTACATATTTCTATCATTTCAGACCCTGTAGCCCTATTTCCTGTAGGAAAGCAAGTGTTGCAGAACTGCAACAACATCTGATTTGTTAATCCTAGGTACACTTGTGTTGGGTACTTGACTATGTTAGTCATCCATATGATTGGATTCTTTGGTAATGGCACATCTTTCTTAATTTGACTAGGTTGGTTTTAATGTACTGGATAATTGGAAATGACTCTATCACTGCAAATTTGTACCAGCACTGTTTATTGTAATTGACCTTTTGGGATAGCAGAGATTTCATTGTTGTGTGTTGATGTTGAGTCTCATATTGGTACAAATCAAAAAAAAATAATCTAGGGTGGTTATTACAGACATCATGTTTAAGTTGATTGGACAACGACACTTTGCAAGGACTATAATTTTGTCATGCTGACTCACAATTGAGTGTCATTTTATTAAAATTTCATTATTTTTTGTGTCCAACTTGCAGGGACCATTACTTTATCACACTGACTCAAATTCAGTGTCATTTCTAAAGAGAGCATTTTTTTCAGTAAGAAGGTAGCAAGGTGAAGAAAGCTTGCAAGGGAGTGAGTGCAACTTTCTATAGAGAATGCTAGAAATTCCAGAATTGGGAGAGGAGTGTGCATAATTTAAGTTTGACTCTCAAGCAAGTGTAACTGTCCCTTGAGTAAGTGCAACTTTCAAGAGAGAGTTGATTATGTGATCTGCCAAATAGTTGACATAATGTGTTAAATAGAGATGTGATGATGCAAAATGCTGAATAATTGATGAAATGAAGTTTTGAGTAGAAATCAAATTCAAGTGTATGTTTTCTCTTATAAAGTTTTTCTTTTGGCTGCAATCAAAGCTTTGAAACAGATGCCGTAGTTGCTATTGGGTAAACAAATAGCAGAAATAATCTGATGATTAGTAGCTGAGTCCAATTTCCCTCATCTTATTCCTACTCCACTTCCACGAACCACCAAGATTGAATATTGAAGATTGCTAAGTAAATGCTCAGAGAACTGTGAGCTATATTGGTGACTAGTTGGGATAGAGTATTCAGTGTGTGTTTGTCCTCTTTGATCCAAGGTAAAAAAATGTTAAGGCTAAGTTTTAAATTTCAACTGTGTTTGTCCTCTTTGATCTGACTGGGTGGCTGACTGATGTTCACTAGACCTTTGGGCATCCCATAAAAAATCAATAAATAACACTTTCTGTAGCATTGTATGTTATGAGGTTTTAGCGTAAGGTTGTCTCAAGGAGTCAATAAAATAAGGAACCATTACATAAGGAAGTGACTTACATACAAAGTAAATCATCAAATTAATTGTAATTTTACATCTTCATGGTAGAATTCAAGGACAGTGTTCCAAACCACTAGATCTACAAGTTGATGTGCTTTGCTAATATGTGCTACTTGCATGAAACTATCTTTGTTTAGGATTCTTTCAAGGAAAACTATCCTCCCTTCTTGAGCGTAAATTTATTTACTGAAGAAATTGAAACCCAGTCATTTAAGTATGATTAAACCATAGAACCAGAAAGTGCAAACTTATCATGATAAATTACAATTCAGCATGCAGGCTGACTTTTTCATCCAATAAAGTATTTTTTTAAGAAAAAGGGGGTCAAATGAGTTTTGACCTGATAAATCATAACCTGTGATTGAATTGCAATTTTTAAAAATTGGCAATTTTTTATTTTTGTTTAATTTTTTAAGGGTTTCTGGGTTTTTATCTGATTACTGTGGTAATTTTTTCTGACTTTTGAATTTTTCCCTTATCCTAATCTTAACTCAATTTTTCCTCATCATAACCTTAACTCAATTTTTCCATTATTGTAACCTTAACTCTAATTTTCCCTATTAAATCCCAATTAAATGAAAATATATTAATCATTAGGTTTGCCAGGTTATTCCAAGAAAGGTTTTTGCTACTATGGCTTAACTTAGGAATAAAAACTTCATGAATATTTATTTATTTGATTATTCATATAGATGAGGATAATGATGCTAAGGTTATCTTTCATTATGTAAAAATATTTCATTTACACAAAAGTGAAATTTACTAAAGAAGAAATTTTTTGCAGCTCCTCTCACAACATAAAAAATATTTCCTTAAGAAATAAAATTTATTACAAAAGAAATTTGGCATGCACAATCAAATCAGTAGGTTATAATCAAAATAAAGTTCACTTAAACCTGGGGAATGTGGGTAATGCCTCCATTTAGAGTGAAGTGCAAATGAGGAAAATCACGTATCAGACCAAAGACATATTCATACCTGTACATTGGATCAATTTTTTTTGAGTTAATATTAAAATAGAAAGAGAAAAATACTAGTAAAAATGGCAGATCATACTATGGTCTGAATAAACATCGAGATATCTACAAAAACTACAATATAAATTTTGCAGGAATGAGAAAAGATTAAAAGAGAAACATTAGCCAGAGTTTTCCATATTTTTTCTTCTACCTCACCCTTGTAAAAACAACCACTAAAGCTACCATCATGCCAAAAAAAGGAAAAAAATAAATGAGACAAGCTAAGATGAAAGGAATATGGAACCATATAAATAAAGTGCATAGAAAGAGTATGTCTCACTTAAAAGAATTGAGTGGAAAAGAAGCCTTGTAGGAAAATGACACTAATCTAGTTCAGTAAATGACTATAATTTCCACGTTTTAAAATCCTATATCTCATTTTCACTTTTTAACTTTCTTTTGCCAATAGGAAATTTAATTAAGAATAGGGATACACAGGGACACATCCTCAACCCCAGCCTTGTGTTCCCATCCCCACCACTATCCTTGGAACATGGGGACAGCAAGGGTCGTCCCTTGGCTGTCAAGGAAAATGAGGAATGTTGTAATATCCCCTTTTTGGCCCTATGCTTTTCAGTGGCCGATAGCCCATTTCAAGAATCCCGTGGGCTACTCAGAGGCATTTTTAGGGTTTCCTAAAGTCTTGGAGGTTTCTCGTCAACTTTTCAAGGGCTTGTTGCAAGAGTTTGCTAGAAGGGTTTTTGGGTCTTTTTGGGTTTTCAAAGAGCTTCAGTGGGTTGTCACGAGCATTTTCATCAGTGACTATTTCTGGACTTAGTATTTTAAGTAAGTTACGACGACTATCTGGAATGTGCTCAAATGGTGTTTGGAGTCACTATTTTTAGCAGTATGTTATTTATAGTAAGTGTTATTTTTGGCAATATGGTTTGGCAGTAGTTCAACAAGAGCTATTTTTGGCAATGTGGTAGTGCAGTATTGGCAGAGGCTTCTCCAGGTTTCTTGGAGTTCAAAAAAATGAAAGTTTAATTACTTATGTTATTTTCTAATGTTGTTTTATGGCCCCCACGCCTAGGCTTTATAACATAAGTTCTTTTTAAAATGTGGGCCTCTCATGTGGACGCCAATATTGGAGGATTGTTGCATTTTACAAGGTTTATAATTGTGAAGACAAGTTGGACACCTAAGTTGACAAGTCAAAAGGATTTTAAAAGATTATAATATTGACCCAAGAATGTGGCATCCCTTTTTGGAGGGAATTTGGAGTTTGAATTTCTGGGTTTGGAGGTTATTTATATGCCTCTCTTCTTCCTCATTTGGTATCCAATTTTATCATAACAAAGTGCTGCTGAAATCATTTCAGACTCTTGCTTCAAGGTTGATACATCTAA
Source organism: Sequoia sempervirens (assembly GCA_007258455.2). NCBI lineage: Eukaryota > Viridiplantae > Streptophyta > Pinopsida > Cupressales > Cupressaceae > Sequoia > Sequoia sempervirens. Next base: position 102,743 of record VDFB02258584.1, read on the forward strand.
TTCTTTTTCAGTTTCAAGTTTGCAAGATAACCCCTAGCTAAATAGTGGATGCTTCTTCATTCAGAGGTTGCAGATTGAGCTTCATTAGTGATAGCTTCTTTCATGTTTTCTGATCTTGTGGGTTTTGATGTTTTCTAACATTTTGGTGTGGGTGTGAGTTAGTTTTCAGTTTGATGATCATTTTGGAGTGTTTCTATCAGTTTTCTAGTTGTTGGTTTGTGAAGGGCTGAAGCATATTTGTATTCATGCTGTCCTGAAAAGTTGATAATATTTTGTGGGCATTGGCTCATTATTTCCCTCACTCCTAGGCGCCCTGTTTCCTGGAGTTTCATGGTTTTTGGTGGAGTGTTTGATTTTTCCTAGTTGGTCACCCTTGCTGGGAGGCTGTACAATTTGTCAGTGCTGCCTTGGAATTTATACCAGAGTTTGGTTTCCAATTTCAGGGAGTTTCTCAATTGGACGTTGGACGCCTAGCCTTGCTTCATCCATTGCAGTAGATTTGGGATCATTCTAAGGTGTTTGGAGGAAGTTATGATGTTTTCTTGATGGTTTAGTTGAGTCTTCTAGTTTGTTGCCCTATCATATCAGACTATTGTTGCAGTGCATCATACTTGGTATTTTCATTGTATTCTCATATTTACATGATGCCTTATCATTGTAATGTCTTAGGGATGGATATCTGATACTTGGGCTCTCATATTGCTTTGATTATCTCATGATATATTGTTTAAGACATAATATTGTAACGCTGATATAGTAGTACTAATCAACTTCCATCCTTCAATTATTTTGTATTTTACTCCCGCTGGATAAGTGGTTGAGTTTGCTTTACTTTCTTGTTGCCCATGGCTGGCTATGCCACCAAGTTCTTTACTTTACTTTCCTGTAGCCCGCTAAAAACTGGAAGTGGCTAGCTTTGCCACCAATAGCTCATTGTACTTCCAGCTTTGATTTTACATTCAGATCCCCTTACACCATATGCTTTCACCTTGTCCTCTCTAGGATCTGAGTGATCAAAAAGTGAAGGGTTGCTTTCCAGTTGGCTTTCATTGTATTTTGGCTAACGCTAATGGGTGCAAGCAGTGTGAAGTTGTGGAAAAAATAAGGGTGGGATTTTACAGTGGTATCAGAGGTAAAGTTCTTGCCAGCCTGTTGGAAGATCACTAAATTTAGAGTTGACAATGGATTTCAGCAAAGTTGAAAAACAAATCAAGACGCAATATGAAAAAGAGGCTTCCCAACTATTTGAAGAATATCAAAGCATGACAAATGAGTTTAGAAACATGGTTTTCTTTGACTCTTTCTTGGGTTGTGTTGTAGTATTGAAACTTGGAAAATTGGGTGTGGTTAAGTACATCAGAAAAACAATGAAAGAAAAATCAGAACTTGCCTTTGATGAAGGGTTGGAGAAAGAAGAAGTGCTTGCTTGTGATTTGCAGCCCACAAGTAAGCATGAGGAAGACAAAAAATCAGTCAACAAGCTTTAATGATGGGACCCTAAGTCTTAAAGGAAATGAAGGAACAAGCAAGGAGCACATGACACTTCAAGATGACTGTGAGATCGAAGAAGAATCACCCATCAAAACTGTGAATGAAGAACACACGAAGTTTGGAGAAGATACCGCCATGGAATTTGACAAACCATCCATGATGGACCAGCTTCAAGGAGATATGAGTTCATTAGATTTTCCTCTAGGGGAACCTAACATTGCCTTATCATCCTTACCTTGTCTTGGCAAGGAATCAAATGGTGGCCTGGTTAACGTTGGATTGGATGTTGTTCACACATATGAGGACAGTCCAAACATTTCAATATATGGTGAACCAAGAGGATTGGATAGGAATGATTTGATTTTGAAAAATATGGAGGTGAATGACTATCATGATGCTAGTACCAAGGAAATGAAAGTGATTTATTCACAAAGATATCCAATCATGAAGAGTCCAGCGATCACATCTTCCTTGAACAAAGCAATCAGCCTTATAGCACTTGGGACCCGTGTGTGATAGCACCTACATATGACGAGGATCCTACATGGGATGAATTTCCCTTTGACCCAGACGACAAAGAACTCATGACACAATGTGAGTCATGAGATTGTTCCTGAGGAAGATGTCTTAAATGAAGAAGCTTGTATGGCAAAGCTACAGAATGATCTCTTTGAGAAGATTGCAGCCACTAATGAAGAGTTTGGTGCTACTGAAATTTTCAAAACAACACCTACTGGGGAGCATTTCATTATACCAGTGATAGTAATCTAGATGTTGAGAGGGACTCTCCTACACATGGAGTACATCAGTTCAACCTCTTGGAGGATCCAGTAGAGGAGCATGACGAAATGGAGCCTGATGAGGATTTCAAATCAGCATTCAGTAGTGACTCATTGCTTGAGATGGGGGCTGCCTTAACTTTTGATCAAAGTGACGGTGAGGAGGAAGTAGATTTAGAAGATCGTATGGCTTCTGATAATGAAGATATTCCTAAGTCTTGGTTACACGGAGAACCAAGTCACTTGGTTGAACAAAGACTGAAACATCCCCTATGGATATTTGCCCCAATTCTTCCAAATGTTCCACAGAAATTTTAACAAACAATTTGCATACAACTGATTTCTATTTAACCAACAGATTGTACATGAAAATCATATAATATCATATTGAAATAGAGATCTGAATTTAAATATGAATATTGCCTTAAAATTTTCAGTAAAGCCACAACAAGAATTTCCAATCTTAGCCACAGAACTTATAGTCAGATTGGATAACTAGAAGTATGGATTTGAAGCACAAAGTGAGACACCTGAGTAATATCTCCAACAGAGAATGGGTTTCCATCCACTGCCTCCAAGCTCGAGTATTTCCATCCTCCAACCTGCTGAAAGCCAAAGCTTCCCAGAATTCTACAAGAGAGAATAATAAACAAGCATAAATCAAGCATGCTGAAAGTGAGCCCTTGCAACCTTTTTATATGCTTCTCATAAGAGCTCATTCACACTTTTAACCAATGTGGGATAAAACATAAACTTCCTCTTTGCCTTTTTGATGTCTCATGTATTTTAAAATAAGGGGTCCCTTTTACTTTTACTATTCATTTTCCCACTTAACTTTAGACTCACATTAATAAAGTTAAATAATTGAATTGAACCTTATAATTTAAACTTTATTAATGCGGAGATGAATTAAACCAATGGAACTGAAATCATCTAACGGTAATACCCAAATTTTCCATTGAAAAGACACTGTCACTGGAGATCGCAGCCCACCTGATGAATTACTATTAACAACATCAATGACTTACTAAAAATAGTAAGTATGCCAAAACTGCCTCCAGATGCCCCAGATTGACCTGCAATGAAAATTGCCTAGGTCAAAATCCTCAAGATTCCTTAAAAGCCCTAGTTAGCCTACGGAACCAAGGAGGAATAGGCCAACGACAACATCATACAATGCAAACTAGAAAAGGGGACATTATAGTCCTCCCTTCCCAAAATTGCTTGTCCTCAAGCAATTCCAATGCTACCCCAAGATCACTATGCTGAACCAAACTGAAACTGAGTATGATCCCAGGGTCCCAAGTCAACCTAGGAGATCGATAGCACCAACCGCTAAAAGCACTGCTTTGTTGGATGCCAACACAAGAGACCTCCTGATAACAACTAGTAAGTAAAGCAATCAAATACTGCACCATCTCTATCAACTCCTCAAGTAACTGCTCTCCAGAAAGACTAAACTAGAACCCCATGGGAGTAAACCCCAGTAAGCTGACATTGGCTTCCTCATCCTCAACTGTTGAACTGCAAACCCAAGTGATTCCAGGATTCCAAATCAACCTCAAAAAGGAACCACCATGTTGATGTTGCACCACTCTGCTATAATCATAAATTGAAACTCTGCTATCATGTGCAAACCCGTCACCCATGTATGTACCTGAATCTCCTATGTCATTAAGCATACTCAACATAAAATGAGGAATCGTTTTCAGCGTATCTCCAAATGTAATCACACACATCTCTTCACAAATTTCAGCAACAAGTCTGAAAAACTAACTTATACTCACTTCCTGAATGCCTTTGCTCTCATAGACTGGTAAATTCTCATCAATATCCAATTCCCAAATGTTGTAGAGATCATTATGTGCACTCAAATCTATACAACCAGTTGTTATCATCACTACATGATTTGAAAATTCAATGATCAGCATCATTGGAGAACAATCATACATAGAAATGTGAGATGGAGGCCAAGGAACCGAATCTGAAAATTCATTCCAAATTGGTTGTAGGTTGCTAGAATATGGCTCATACAACAAATATAATGCTTTGTTATTGGTTAGAGAGAGAGTGTGATCAATTGCTAACCATTTAAATATCAACTCTTCAATGCAATGACTCCCATGTTCATTCAAACTTCTTGGTATGTCCATGCAAACAAGAACTTTGTATCCCTCATACTCCTTCTTAATGCCAATCTTTAGACAACAGGGGAAGTTCATACCTTGTGAGAAACTTGAGACAATGAAGACATCCTCATGCTTAGGCTTGCAATCTTGAGTATATGCAAAGTGATTTTCCGAATCCATGTCAAACTGAAAATTTCATATTTGACATCTTATGACAAACAAGTGCATAAGGACTGTTGTTCACCTTCAACGAATCAGCATTTGATACTGTTGTACCCCAAAATTAAAATTTTTGTTACACTTAGACATTTTGAAGAAATGAGTAAAAGTCTTGTTAAATCAGTCAAAAAGGTCAAAATTTGGGTGTGCACGTCTTGCATGAGGGGTTAAAACGCAAAATTTCCAAAATCTGACGATCTGGGTCTGCTTAGAGCAGATTAATCTACAAAACCCGGATCTGAGTTTTTCATCCTTACTTTTTAGGAAAACTGCTATTTTTAGAAATTTTCTAAAAATAGTAACTTTTTATGGGTTATTCTGGGTTTCTTTTGAAACGGGTACTGGCAAAACTTTCTAAAAATAGAAAGTTGGTCCGTTAGGGTTCAAACTGATTTTGATTGGCTCAAAATACGTCCATATCAGGCTGGTGCAGTCAAAATCTCAAAATAATCAGTTTTGCCCTAGTGGGTCTATTCTGCTTTTTCATAAGCATATTAGGAGCTCTGAGGTCATCAATGGAGGTCTATCGGCTGCCAGGCGTCAAATTCAACATTCAAAGCATTCAACAAAAGGCAAGTCAGTGAGCAAGCACGAAGAACGAAGGAGAAGGTGAAAATTGTGAAAATTTTCTAACACTTGTTGTCTTGGGCGCCCCAGGTGACAATAGGCACCCATCTTTTTAGGGCACTAAAAGTTGAAATTAGGGTTTACGCTTCCAATCAAAGTTGCTCAGTTCTCTGCCCGCTCCGCAACAAATCCAACAATGTAGTCATCAAATTATCCAGTCATCCGGGATTCGAGGCTGAACAGGGAGGTTCCAAACTGTAGTCAGAATGAAGAACATGAAAATTATTGAAAATTGACTAAGTGTGAGAATTTTGGGCACCCCTGGTGAAGAAAGGCGCCCAACTTTTTGAAGCACCTAACTCAGCAGTTAGGGTTTGAGAATATGCTCGATTTCTTCAGTATTCAGCCAGCTTCGCAACGCCTATCTTCGTCAACGCATCCGACTGTCTAATCTCCAGCAGATTCAGATCAAAGTGGAACATACAGAATAAAGTTTCAAACTTGAAGATGAAGTCAAATGAAAAAATGGCTAAGTTTGGAAGGTTTGGGCACCCCAGGAGAGAAGAGGCACCCAAGATTTCAAGGGGCAAAACAGATGAATTCATAGATGAGGCTCTAACGTGATTTCTTCATAGTTGATCTGTGTAATGTCCCCTTCTCGAGCATGACTTTTTTTGTTGACCGTTGGCCTATTCTGGAGACCCGTAGGTTACTCGGGGGTGAAAATAGGGTTTCTTGTTTGGAGGATGCTTTTGCTCGTGAATTGGTGATTGAACTGTGGATTCCTTCTGGGTTTTTCATGAGCTTCGCGGTGATGTGTTTTTCTTGGCATTCCAAGCACTTTCATGAATTTACTATTTTTAGTAAATTCTATTTCTGGCAGTGGTCCTGTTGGCTTCGGCACGGTTGGCTCTCATCTTCAGTCTGTCCAGTTGGTTTGATCAATCTCGACCTTGGGAAGCATTTTTTGGTGAGATAAATCCAGTTGATTTAAAAATGTTATATTCTAAAGTTATAATTTAATATTGTGACCCTTAGCCTAGTGAAACAACTTTAAGTTGTTCTTAAAAGGGGGACTTTGAGGGGTGGCGCCTTATGGAGATATTTCATATTTTTATAAGGGTCAAAAATTAATACTTGAAAATGGACGCCCATCTTATGGAGGAGGTTATTTCTAAATTAAAGTCAAATTTGTCTTAAGGAAATGGGACGCCATCTTGGAGGGAAAAGGAGTTGTTTCAAATTTGAAAAGTTAGGGTTTCTAGAAGCTTCTGGAGAGTCTTCACAAAGTTATAAAAGAAGGTCTTGGGTCTTCATTTGGATTATCGGATATCTTGAGTAATGTTATGTTGCCGAAATGGTGTTGGACTGCTTCGAGGAATGAATGCCTCCTAGCTTGGCTCAACTTCGTGCTTGTGAGATAGCACCTAGTGGAGAGGTTTGCTTGCTTTTGAGTGATTTTGTAGTGAGTTTGCTTTATAGCTATTGTTTCCTCATTGTAATCCTTATATTTGCATAGTAATCTATCATTTCTGGAGTTGCTGAATGTTGCATCAGATTGTTGTTTTTATTCATAAACCAAAAAATACAAAAAGAATCATTCTGGGTATTGTCATTTTGTGTCTCTTTGGCAAGGGCGCCCCTGTTTACCAATTTGCAGATTTTTTAAAGAAGAATTGAATTTTATCTTGAGGAATTGCCCCTCCTTGAGGGCCATACCATCTGTAGGTGCCTTGGAATTTGTGTAGAAAACATCAATGGGGTTTTGAGTCAGTTTTTGGGTTCTATCTTGGGCGTATTCTCCTTAGGGTCACTTTGCATCTTGTCTCATGTGATTTGAGTGAAAATTGAGTGAGTTATGAGCATTTAGGTAGGGTGCTATGTTGCTGGTTTTGCAAAATAACATGCTGGTCTGTCAGATCAGATTCGAGAAGTTTGCATTTTAGTGAAGGGTTGATGTTAGGAAGTTATTAAAGGCCTTGTGGAAGATACATTTGCTGTTGCAGCAATCCGAAGTGCTCTAACTCTTGATCTTGCAGGCTTTCTTCATCTTATTGTAAGCTGAACAGTAGTACTGTCAGCATCTTTCTTATTCTTGCTAATTTCATACTTGTATTGTCCACTGAATAAGTGGAAGAGGCTGGCTTGCTGCCTATTTACTTTGAATCGCATTATAGTTTAATTATCTCCACCATATGGTCGCCTCATTTCAATTCTGGATTGGGTAGCACATACTTGGTGTTGATTTACTTTATGCATTGTAATTGATAGGGATCCTCTGACCATATGCACGCCGTCATCTAGCGCATTCTTGGTTAGGGTTATTTCAGTTGTGCATTGCATCGAGATCCTCTGACCATATGCTAACACCTTGCCCATCTTGGGATCCTGGTGTACATCTTTGGTTAGAGTTGAATTTTGCTTTGTTTAGTTATTTGCTAACCCTAAAAGATGCATGGTTGTTTGTAATCGCATTCAAAAATTAAAAAAAAATTGGCTCGGTATATTTCAATCTGGCTTTCCAACGAGATATCCAGCGCGTCAATTGGAGTTTGCAGTCGCCAGATACAAGAAGTTGAACGGAGGGTCTGACGAGAGCTAAGAATCAAGATTCAGAAGCAAACAAAAATAATGAAAATATTCTAACTCTGGTGAGTTTGGGCGTCCCAGCTTGCTAGGGGCGCCCAAGCTTTTGAAGGCCCAAACTCAACTGTTTGGCGAAGCTTCTCCCAGAAGACCCCTCTTAATATCTCATCAGCTTCGCAACAAGCATAACCGGCAGTCAATTTGATGCCCGGATCACCAGATTCAACGAGATCATCTGTAGAAGAGGAGTTAATGAAGAAATTGAAGATCATAAAAATGGCTAACTCTAGACAAAATGGGCGTCCCTGGAGAAGAAAGGCTCCCATGAATTCGAAGGTCGAAATAAAGTTTTTAGCCAGACACGCCTCCAGAACAATCTTCTCAGAACGGGTCAGGCTCTACGATGAATCCTTCAGCTCGCTCATCAGATCAATCTGCAAGCCGGAAATCGAAGGCGAAGTAGGGGGTCAATGTTGTTGAAAGTTGAAATTATCCAAAAAATGGCTAACACTGCTTGAAGTGGGCGCCCCTAGCCAAGAAGGGCGCCCAACTTCTCATGCCTTAGAGAAATTTGCAAAGTTTTCAAATTTTCAAAATTGCAAAGAGGAAGACGGCGTCCAAGTTCAATGAGCTGAGATTTTTAGGGTTTTGAAAATAAAAGCAAAAGAAAGCAAACCTAAAACAAAATCCTAAGTCTATTTAACACCTCTCTTCAATGTAATTTTCATTATTTTTGTAGGTAGCATTCGAAGGAGAAAGTTGGAGCAGCAAGTTTGAAGAAATTTTTCAAGATTCAAGAGCTCAGTTTGCTGGTTATTCATCAAATTTTTCAGATCAGCAAGCATAAACCCTTGCTTTTTCATGCTTTTTCATCCAGAAGATCAAATTTTTCAAAGTGAATGCCAAGGTTTTCAAATTTTCAGCCATCTAGGTCTTTCAACTTCATTCTTCTGAAGAAATTTTCAAGAACTTCATCAAGTTGCAGCAGCTGCTTTTTATTTTGCATGTCAGTGAAATCCTCAGTGCATTCAGTTTTCAATCATCTGGGTCCTCTCAAATCAGTCTTCTGAAGAAAACCCATATCACAGCTTTTTTTCAAGAAAGTTTCAAATTCTAGGGTTGGCTGCTTTTTCGATCAGCCATCAGTGTTTTGCAAATCTAATCAACTGGGTTCACTTCTAATCATATTATGAACAAAACCCAGGCGCCAGCTTTTTTCGTGAAAAATTGAAGAAATTAGGGTTTGCTGCTTTTTCAGGCGAAATTCAAAATTTTCGAAAATGGACGATCTGGGTTGTCTTGCAACAGAATTCTAAGCAAAACCCATATCTCAGAAAAAAAAATTCAAAAAATTTTTCCGTTGGAGCAAGAAAATCAGCATTCTAAAAATAGAAGTTGCTCAGAACTTGTCTGAACCTAGGCGAGTTTACAGTCATTCTTCAAGTTTTCCGAAATGGAGTACACTCCCAATGTTTTCAAGACTGGATCAGCTCTTTATCATGATTACATCAAAACCGCTGAGACAGATTTGCATCACATTAAACTGGTGTTCGATCTACACGCTTTGGAGAGCACAGGCAACACTTCCATCAGGAACCTAGGGCACTTTGGACTCCTCGCAGCAGCGTCTATCCCTATATCAGTTCAGAGTCTTGAGTTCGTAATCGCTTGCATCAAGCATTACAACCCGGCTACTAGGGAGATCCAATCAGCTGATGGTAGATTAATTTGCAGTCTGAAGCCTGATATGATCGAGAAGTGTTTTTCCATTCCCCCATGGCCTGAAAGTGTTACTATCTCAAAGGGTGAATGTGAAAGGATATGGGACATGCACAAAGACAAATATAGCAAGAAGATTGCGCAGAGGTAGCTGAAAGAAAAGCATAAGACTCTGCCAAAGAACGTCGGGCGAGGAGAGTTTAAGGATGAAATTGCTATCATTATCACCTTGCTCAACAGGGTAACTGGCTCAGAAGATGCCACCAAGTTTCAGCCTTGGATGTTTTACGCCATACCCCACATCATGAAGAAAACCGAGTTCTATGATTGGCCCACCTTGATCAGTGACAGCCTACATCAGCAGGTAACAAAATACTTCCAATTTCATGAATTCCATATGGTGTCTTACCTAGTCTACCTGGTGGCCTATCAAGGTCAATTCAGAGGGTTGACCATCGAGGGATCATTGAGTGTACAGCATATATATAACTACTATCCCCATTTGGAATTCACGAAGTTGCTGCATCACTACAAGAGAGTGAACGAGGCTTTTCTGATGTACACAGTGCGGGACCTGGACAATGAATTGCACGTTCGCATCTCTTCAGTTGCCAGGGCAGCGATGGCGGAGTGGGTAGATTGGTTCATACAATTTCCTACTTTCACCTATCTCAGGGTCTATGGCTATTCAAGTGCCCTGCTCATGTTGCCAAGGTATCCGTCAGACGAGGTTGTCTTCATGGAGTTCTTAAGACAGGCCCACGATGTCCACACAGTCTTGAGGAATAGAAGGAAACCCTCTCTTCATTTTCCATTAGGGCTGGGAATCTATACATGCAAGACTGCTGCAACTGCTAAGACAATGGGAGATGAGTTAGATAAACTCAGCCTCAAGTCTTACAGCAAGAGACGATCATTTGATCCTCATGGTGTCTACGCTGACCGACTTGAGAAGAACTATGCTCATATATCCGCCCTTGAAGATTTTTGGCCTAATTGTGCAGATGAGTTCGAGGTGCGGAGACGTAGTTACAGCAGGCTCACTCTTCACCAAATGAAGGATTGCTTAAATGAAGACATAGAAGGGTTATCAAATGATGACGAGGATGTGCTTCTCCCGATGTATACTCAGAAGCGAATTGAAGATCAGCCCCTTTCACAAGTTAACTGGGCTCATAAAGAATCCCTCTCAGTTGAGGACAGGACGAGCCAAGTCCTTGAACATAGCAAGGTTTTCATAATCCTTCAGAGGAAAAACTCCATTCCAGTAGCAGAGCCGCCAAGGACAATTCCCTCTTCCTCCAGAGCACAGTCAAAAGGAAAGGGCAAAAGTCAGTCTCAAGAAGGCGTCAAAGATAGTAGATCAAGTAAAAATGTAAGAAGAAGGTTAGACTTTTCAGGCATAGTCATACAGGAGCAGCCTACAGTTGATTCAGAAGCTCCTCCTGACGAGCCGTACCTCAGAAAGAAGCAGAGGAGCCGCCTTTAACACATGTTTCTGTACCTTTGACGGAACCTTTACCGATTCACATCGACCTTGATATTGAAGATGAAGAGATTGAAATGGCACCTCATAAGGAAGTTAGTAAAGATACTACCGAGTCTTGGCTTGAGAACTCCTTAGGAAGGGTAAGAAGAAGGCCTTCATATTAGGTGAATGTTGATGATCTCGATAACATCTATCAGGAACCTCCTAAGAAGAAAGCAAAGAAGCAAGTTCACTTTGATAGGAATCCTAATAACGAGATAGTCATGGAGACTGCATTGCCCCCAGAAGGCAAGAACAGGGATGAGGTGAATATGGATGACTTTGTGATGGTCAAGGCTAATCTTGGTAGAAATACCAGACATGCGGATGTGAGTCTATTCAGAGTTGTGTCCGAAAACCTTCAGGAAAGAGTGCTCTGGGATGGAGAAGACAAGGCAGCCCTCAAGGCTGAAAATCAGCAGCTCAGGCTTTACATTTCTAACCTTGTCCATGGTTCTTCACAGGCAACCTAGCTGCTGCCCTAGATTTTAGAGACACCAGCTGATCATCAGCAGTTAAGACAGCTGGTCATTTGTGGGAAAGAAACTCAGGAATGGATTGAGAGTTTCATTGTCAGAGGAAGGGAGATCTTGGCACAAATGTTCCAGTTGAGAGAAAATGCTCATGAGCTATGTCAAGGTATCCAAGGGTTTGAACAAACACTGGCTGAAGTAAGACCTAGGCATGAAATCATCATTGCTGATTTAGACACAGCTTATGGTTCAGCAATTTCAAAAGAACACAAGAGACAAATCCTTGCTTGGAGAGAGCGTCATGTTTTCAAAGATAAAACTTATGAGGGGATATCCGAAGAATTTATCACCTACAAACAAAGGGTGATTGAAGCTCTTCTTTTCATCAGCGAGTTCATCACGGAGATTCCTTCTCAGTACAGTCTTGAAGATGGTTCCTACGTCGGGCTTGATGAAGTGCAGGATCAATTTCAGAGTGTTGTTCGCAGTTGCAATCCAGTTGGTGGAAGGATAGGTCATATTTCGATGATGTCAGCAAAGTTTGAGAAAGCGGCCAATGAGGTCGAAGATTTCCTGAGATCTGTTTCAGATGCTGAAGATATTGTAGAAAAGCGGTGTTTTGCTATTGAGGGCATAGATGCACCGAACCGGGACACAGTTTCTAATTTTCTAGCGGATGTGATCGAGCTTTAAAGCAGCTTTCTTCTAGAAGCTTTCTTTCCTGCTTTCTTTCTATTCTTGGAATAATTCTTATCCATTCTTTGAGAAGAGAAAGAAGATAAATGTAATAGTTGGCGTTTCCCACTTTTTCTTCTTTCTTAGGTGTTAGATGTTATCTTCTTTCTAGATTTAGTAATAAAGCTTGCTTGATGAGCAAGCCCTAGATTGTGAAAGCAAGGAGATTTTAGGGGTCCCTACTCCTCTGCTTGTCTATAAATAAGAGCCTTTGCTCATTAGTTTCTTTAACCATGCTAATGATAAAAAAACGCTGAGCCTATTGTGTCTTCTATTTGTTACTCAAGTGTTGTTCAATTGTTTTATGATAGCCAATTGTTGAGTCTCTTTTAATCAACAAGAAGTTATTGTAATTGTTGTTCGTATTATGTAAGAACAAGATTGCAAGCCTCTTTAGCTGCAATTTCTTGTTCTAGGCATGTTAGAAGTAAGTTTTGTTCCAGAAGTTTGAGTAATAAAATCATGAGCCTCCTTTGCCTTGATATAACATCTCAGATTTCCGTTATTTGTGTTCTACTTTCATGATCTTGATTTCAGCTTACATTGAAGTGTGTAGATGTTTGTTGAGAGAGAGTTTATTGAAGTATTTTCTCAGAGAATTCACCTTGTTCATTTCTAGTTTCTCTTGCTCTGCTTATTACTTGAGAAGTTAGAAACATCTTTAGTTTAAGTTAGTCGTAGTTGAAGTTCTTAAATCAGAAAATCTCAGCTGCGGCGTTTGTGTTTAATAAACCTTGTGCTCTAAGTTGATCAAAAAGATAGGCAACTTAGTTCTTAGTTTACTTTCTTTCAACACCATCAACAAGAGGGAGCTTCCCCTCCTAATTTGAAGAGCAGTTTTACTGTGCATAGCTGTCTGTTTCAAATACGCATTCCAGAGGTGCGAATTTAAACGCCAACAGATACAAAGTCTTTCATAGAATCTTCATAGCATTCAATCAATTCTTCTTCAAACATCGGTTGCTCATCAATGGTGGTTGTCCTTTCTAATGTGGCTGTCATAAAAAACTGATTTTCTGATTAAGATTGTGCCAAACCCAACTCTAAGTTGTGCTGGCCAATCTGATTTTCTGCTCCTTGTAGAGCCTCTTGAGTAGCTTCCAAGCTATCCTTAGTGTCCACAAGCTCATAGGTGAGATTGACAACTTCTTCTTCTTTCCTATACAATGATTCTAAATAAATTTTTGCGAGATTAAGGAGGTGGTCTCAATCTGAAAGTAAGTGCAAATAATTTGATTTCATAGCTTCCATAGTTGCTTTGAACACCTGTAAATCAGCATAGGAAGATTCTTCTTCACCCCCTTTTTGTCTTCTCTCAAGTTGTCCCTTCCAAAGGTGTCCTTCAACCAACTTGTGCATGTCATCAAAATGTGTTAATGCTGCAACTATCTTATCTTCATTTACCTTTAGCTGGTTCTCTGAAATATGCTAACCAATTTTTTCGTTGAAATTCTCACAACACAATCAAAACTTCGCCAATTGAATTAGCGTTAGCATTAAAATAGAAATCCAAGTTTGAAAGATCTCAACGCCAAGAATGCACACTCAATCCGAAGGAAGGAGAGGTGTTGTCATATGGCGGAGAAACTAAAAACAATAACTTGAAATGAAACAAACTCAATGTCAAGAATGTGCACGCAAGATCTCACTGAGGGCGAGGTGCTAACATATGACGAAGTTATTAGTTGAAACTGAAACAATTAGGCGGATAGCCGGCCATGAAGATACATCTATCTAATTCATCCGCTGCGGCGGGCATCCACTTAAGAGTGGGGATTCACCACTTGAGAGTGGGTACAAAGAGGTATCAAATGTTCGTTCTCCACACTGGCGGTAAACCATCCGGGGGTAATTAATATGGAATATATCAAGTAATTGCAGAGACTTAAAACGGTTGGATTAGTACTACTAAAGTCTCAACCTTACAATCACAAATTTGCAAATTACTAATTACAATGATAGAGAACAAAGCTAAGAAGAGAAGAATGAATACTAGCAATGTTCTTTTACTCTCCCAATGATAAAATAAAGACCAAAACTGAAATCTCATGAATCTGATATAAAAACAGAGTTTCTGGAATTCTGATCAGCAAACTGTAACACCATAAAATGTTCATAACTTCATCACATTACCTCCGATTTACGTGAAACGAAAACCAATGTGCTACTGGAGGATAGGCGCCCTAGTTCAGATGAAGAAACAGCAACAAAAACTCGGAATTTAATTTCCTTTGCACATTTCCCAATGTCCAGAATGGTACGGCCTTGAGCAAGGGCGATTTGGCAAGTAAAAATCAGAAACTCCAAACAAAAATCTGCAAATTGGTAGAAGGGGTCGCCTTGGGTGTAGGAATAGATAGGAAAGATACCCACAAGCAAATTAAATTTACTCCAAGAGCTGTATGCAAAAACCACCTTCAGCTGTAGATGAACCAGCAAAACCAAAACTGTAGATAACTCCAAAATTCTTCAAAATATGAGCTCAATCTGCTAGTCTGAGTTGAGAAGCAGCAAATGACCAACTAGGTGTTATATTTCAAACACGAAATTGGTTAATGGCTAGGAGGTAGCATCCTCGAAGCAAAATATCACTTGTCATTTTGACAGCATAACAATATGATAAGCAATTGGATACCAAAGCTGGAGCAAAGCCTTCATTTTATAGAAGTTCAAAACAACTCTTCAAATTCCTGAGAAGGCGCACCAAAAGACACAAGAGTCTTTTCAATTTCCAAAAAAATCAAATAATTCTTCAAGATGGCGTCCCTCTTGCAACAATATAAACTTTACTTTGTTTAAAAAATACCACTTCTTAAAAGATTCGTCACTTTTATCCCAAGGCATAATGATATTATTAAAAAATAATAATAAACACCAATGAAGGCGTCCCCCCTCAAGACCACCTTTTAAAACATCTTGAAGTTATTCTCCTAGGCCAAGGGGTCAACTGCAATTTATAACATTAATGCCTTTATTTATGAAATTCACCAAATAAAGCTTTTAGAAGCCAAAACTTGAATTCAAATAATTGCTCCAACTGGAAATGAAGTCCTGAAAGCTGACAATCTTCATACTGCCAAAAATAGAATTTACTATAAATAGTAAACTCCCCGAAATGCCAAAGGACCATCGAACATGGAAACCCTAATTTTACCTCAATGAGCCTACGGGCCTCCGGAATAGGCTGATGAGCGTCAGAACAGATCGTTGATGAGAAGGGGACATTACATTCTCCAATTTATGATGCTTAACACGTTTTTGAACAACAATAGATTCATATGACGAAGTAACTGAATTACTCTGAAGGGCTTGTCTTTCACAGAAGACTTCTTCTATGATATCTTCTTTGCACTCTTGCTGATTTAGTGTTAGGGCAGTGTTAGAACCAATCGTAAAATCACGATCATTGTCATGTGGGGAAAATGAGGCAGCAATAACACTACTCATAGGATCATCAAAAGAAGCCATTACTTTTCTCGATTTTTCAAGCATGATCTCCAAATTACCTACAAAGAAACTTGTGTAACCTTTTCCTGAAGCCACAATTGATTCAATTTGTTGGGATCTATCCTCTTCATTGCTGGTCCAAACTTCTTTGGCTGACTTATCTTCCTTACTGTTGTGACCTTTTTCACACATCGCCCCATTCAAAATGGGGACCCCTAATTTTTGCTCCATTCTGGTCTTTTGGCTTGGGTTTCTCTCTCTCTCTCTCTCTCTCTCTCTCTCTCTTCTTTCTGATGTCTGCCTTTTGAGGGACATTCCCGTCTGCAAGCTTAAGCGTAAAATTGACCGAGTCTAAAAATTAGGGTTTCATTTTTCCTGGTCAGTCCGAGGTCGAATGAAGTGAGTAAATTGAAATCTGAGGCTAACATTGGTGTCAGTGTGTTTCCAGCAGGCTTCCACTAAAATTTTATCAGATTCTGACAACTTGCTATTTTTAGTAAGCGTGCAATTCAGGGCATTCCGTCAGCATTTTTGAGACTCCAGTCACACAACATTCAGTGCATCAGGCTACTCGTATGCAAAATTTCAGCAAAAACAGACAACTTTCTATTTTTAGCAGTCCAGCTTCCAGCAAATTTCAGGGCTCAGATGCAGAGTTTTTCTTTGCATGTCGCATATTCCTTCTGGTTTTTCGAGACCTTCGCAATTATAACATGCAAAGCGAGACAACTTTGAGAGGCTATTTTTAGGGTTTGCATGTCGGGTTTCTTTTGCATGTCGGATGATTCCGATGGGTTTTTCGAGAGCTTCGCAGTGGTATGACATGCAAATGGAGATAACCACTCAGTAAGGAACTTACTATTTTTAGCAGGTGCGTCCCGGCACCGCTTCCCAGCAGTTCAGAATCACGAGCTGATCGCAGTGCCACAGAAACGAAGAGAAACAGAGATCATTTGATATGCATGCAGAGCGAATTAGGGTTTTCAGCTTCGGAGCCTGAAAAGAGGCGTAAAAAGTCAGAATTTTCGAAAACCAATGTAAACCATCGCGATCAGCATCCTTCAGGCTACCTGCTGGTGAAATTTCAAAACAAACGGAGCACTTACTATTTATAGTAAGTCAATTCGGAAACTGGCTAAAAATAGCAAGTCAGGTGCATGCGTCAGTGTTGACAGTAAGGTCACGTGGTGAGGAGCGCCTCATCCAAATTTCAAGTCAATCGGAGCAATGGAGCTATCAGAAACAAGAGGTTGCTATTTATAGTAAATCATCTTCAAAAATGGGCTAAAAATAGCAGGTCAGCTAAAAGTGGCAGTGTCGACAGGACAACAAGGCTATGAGGATGCAGTGTGCAAAATTTTAAGTCATTCTGAGCTTCAGAGATGCAAAATCAGAGAACTTACTATAAATAGCAGGGCATTAAATACTGGCGAAAAACGAGAAAAAAGTTCTAAGTCTGGAACTTCATCCAGTGGACATGGCAAAATGCGCCCAGTTGATGAGGAGGCATGAAAATTTCTAAAGAATAAAGCCCGTCCTTCACACAGGCCAAAATGCGCCCAAGCTAGAGAAAGTCAAAGGAAGTCAACGCCTTTTCATCCTTCTGCCTAGCTGAAATGCGCCTTCAAGCATATGCCAAGCACAAAAAAATTCTAAGTATGAAGTTTATCCTTCATCAGGGGCAAAATGCGCCCAAGGAGAAGAAAGTCAAAGCAAGGTCAACGATTTTTATCCTGAAGGCATAGGAAATGCGCCCAAATGCAAGGGGGTCAAAGGAGTCAAAAGCGTTCATCCTTCATCATGTACTAAATGCGCCCAAGTCAAAGAAGGTAATTGCATGTCAAGAAAATATTCTAAGGCATAAGTTTATCCTCTTGCCTAGCCTAAATGCGCCAAGATTAGCAAGGAAGAAGACAAAATTTCAAATCCACCTCACCATAGGAAATGCGCCCACAAAAGGGGAAGTCAACAAGTCAAGGGGGGCGCTGGAATTTCATCCTTCACACCATGCCAAATGCGCCCATGCTTAGGAAGCTAAAGGAGAGTCAAAGGTCAAAACGTTTATCCTTCTCAAGGGGTAGAATGCGCCCATATCAAGGCATGTAAGACAAAATACCAAGGCGTGATGAAAGCTAGGTTCTCTTCAAGTGCCAAATGCGCCCAAGGTGGAGGAATTTAAGTGTTCTGGGCGTTGAAGGTACTAGGTGATGAGAATTTCTTCTAAGGCGTTGGAGTTTTCAAAAAAAATATATATTTTTCAAATGGGAAATAAAATGCAAAGTAAGGAATAATAAAAAATAAAACATGTTGGGCGTGATGAGTTTTGAAAGAAAATTTTCTGAGATGAATGGATAAAATCTTCTCACAGGCAAGGTGGACAGAGTTGAATAAAAATTTTCTAAGGCAAATTTTCAAAGTGTAAGATGATTTAAAATTTTCCAAGGCAAAAATATTTTCTCCCTTAGAAAATACGCCCAGAAGCTCAGGGTGGTGAAATTTTTCTTCTTGGAGCGCGAGCAAATTTTTTCAGTGGTGCCGTCAGAGAATGATGATAATGCAGGATGAGTTAAAATTCCCCAAGTCAGAGCAACAGGATGATCACAGGCGAAGAATGGATTTAGTTTGATGAAATAATATTTTCTAAGGTTCAAAATTCAAAAAATTAAATGAACCCGTTCATTGGGTACCCATGAATTCAAAGCGTTCTGGAGAAAATCTTCTTCTGGGTACTGAACATTTGAGATGATAGATAGATTTCTATGTCTTCCACACTTCGCCAACACTTTTTCAGTAGAGATTTTAAATGGGCACCAGGTTGATGGATTTTCCTAAGGGAAATTTGAAAAAATTTCTAAGGCAAAATGAAGAAAATGTGTTTTCAAGGTGAAATTCTCCAGATGATGGATTCGAAAGGAATTGCCTAGGTGAATTTGCTCAAATTCTTCGTGTAGATGGTCTTCTTGAGCCAGAGATGAATAAAATCAAAGTTGTCAGAGCTCCAGCAGGTGAAATGAATTTCTTGAAGATGCAGTTGAAGTCAATATTGTCAAAGATGATACGCCGTTGAGGAAGATGGGTTGAAAATTTGGCTAAGGCATGAAGAATTTGAACGTGAAGTTGGCTAGTGAAGGCAACGAACCCTTGGAGATCAGAACTTGGTAAGTAAGTTGAGTTTATGTTGTGATGTGTTCTAATACTCTTCTCCTCGCTTGTTTTGCAGGAGGAATGTCAAGGCCAGAGCACGGTGACTTGAAGTGATGAAGCATGATGATATTACAACCTTCGGAAGGAGATAAAGTTATGAGTTTCACATGAAGGAAGAGAAAGTTGCAAGAAAATGGCTAAGTGTTGAAGAAACATTTTCAGAACTCAAGATGAAAAAAAAGAATGGAAGCTCGAGCAAGGTCAAGAAGAAGATCAGGGGCAGTGTGAACGCGTTTCAAGATTGGAATCTTCTAGAAGGATGATGGTGGACATTATGGCTCATTTATTACCCCACTCTCCTTTGTGGCGGTTTTTAGGGTAAATCCTGTTTAGGGCTGAGGTGGCACAATCTGGGCCATCCAGCCGATTGTAACCCTAGCCGTCTTTTGGACTGGGCTAACTATAAAAGGGGGAGTCCCCCTCATTTGTAATCTCATTAGATTTAGAGGTAGAAGCAGAGCTTAGAGGAGTAGAGAAAAGTTGATAGAGTAGAACGTAAAGTAGTGTAGATTGAAAAGGAAGGAAAGTCTTCCCTTTGGATACTTTGTAAGAGGTTGTCATGTATGCTTTCATAATAAAAGAATTTTCATTGATGGTGAATTCTTCTTTGTTGTGAATAGTTGTTGAGGCTTCTTCGTCCTTCCAATTCACGTAGCATCTTGAAGTAGCTTAAAGTAAAGTAGATTTCATTTCATGCAAGTACTTAGCAATTGTGGAATGTGGTGCTCGATTTGAACAAGGCTTCGTTCGTCCATACCACTAGCGGGCTCGCTGACGGTGGGTTCGCCTTGCGTGGTCAACTGGAACTTTGTGAAACTTAACTTCGATTATGGTTTATATGCTGGCATGCGTCGTTGTGATGGTGTCTTCATGCTAAATCATGATCTGAACATCTTAAGTCACTCCTCTGAAGATTGCACCAGTTCCGCGGAAGCTATCCGAAGTGAGGCAAAACGGAGCTTGGTTGAAGCTTGTGAGAATTGATCGCCATGTCCCACACCCTAGAGTAGACTAGAACACTCTTATCCCTACACCCTTTAAATTCAGTTCATTTCCGATTAGAATTAGGAAACTTGTGCTCACCTGCCAAATCATTTGAATTACACGAAATCCCTTAATCCACTGTCTGTTGTTAGCTGTCCAACAATTGTGTAAGTCCCCTCGTGAGAACACAGCAACTCACATCAAACCAACTGAGGGTATTCTAAGTATTTGGAACCTTGGAGTTGAAAGCATGATCTTACTCGCAATCTTAGCATGCTGAATACTTTGTTCAAGAGAGGATAGGGTATCCGTTGGGAAACTTTATTCTGTGTTGGTGCGGTCTCAAAAACCACGTCAACACTTACCAACCCCACAATTGTGATCAGGTGTCCAAGACCCCTGACATGTGAAACAAATCTGCTCCCTTCTCATTTGGTTCTTACTTTTTGTGGAAGACCCTGCAACCTGTAAGCCCATTGAGATTAATTCATCTTCAGTCATCTATTTCTTGAACCTTCCAATCTTCTGCTTAATCAACCCTTCTGAGAACTCATAAGCCATAGGTGAAATATTATGCCCCTTTCTCCAAATGGCTAACAAGTTTGATTGCAACCGTTTGCAGATATCATCATCCTCATCTAGGATTAAAGACATAATAGTTTCCATACAAGACCTCACATTGTCTGGATGATGCTTCCTAATTTCGGTTAAGAAGCATTGAAACATTTGTAGAATTAATTTATCACATTTGAGGTCCAACATAATGATAAATGGTCTGGTCTTGGCCATAATTTCTAAAATATTAGCCCTCTTACCAAAAGAAGGGGCTTTGACTTCTTGTAACCCATGCAAGCTCTCTACAATCAGCTGTAGAACCTTCTTCAATATGTCATCATTATAAGGTGTAACAGGAGCTGTTATTCTTATGATTTCACTGTGACAAGAAGCAACTGCAAGTCTCACCTCTTCACAAGGATGTTCCAATAACCTGTGCTGGACCAAAGCGAGCATTGAGGGCTGCAAAGCCCAATTCAGAAGTCTCCAATCAGACTAGTCTACTTTGGGCAAATGTGAATCTAATTCCTCCAACTTAGAGAGGACACCATCAGAAAATTTCATGAACCCCAATTGTAAGCCAAGTACATAGAGCCAATTTCCTGTTTCCTTTTCTTTCTGCAAATCCCTTAGTTGTTCACCATTCAATGCATCATTAAATTCCTTTGAGAAAATAACACTTTTCAGATTTTCCATTGTCTTCATTTTATTTACTGGACCCTGTAATGACCCTTGCCTAATTATGTAAATTTACTCTGAATCTTTCAATTTGAGTTGTTTGACATTTCGTCAAACACTTAGTATGGAAATTGATTTCCTGTGCCTTTGGCAAGATATAATATGATGTGCAACAAGGATGGAATATTGGTTATATCAACAGTAGTGCAAATGGACTGAATGTAAAGACAGAGACTGATTTTAAAGCCTTGATGACACAATCTATAAGATTTCAGACCGCTTTTAATATTACAGCACTTTCAGAAAATCCTGATTACAAACTCATGCATTCAAAGTCAACCTCAGATTCCAAGATAGATTATAGCTGAGAGCCTGTTGTTAAAGAATTTGCAAGCAAAGACTTAATAGCAAAGGTTTATTAATTCCATCACAAAGTAATTACAATTCTCATATCACTATTCTGAGTTCGAAGAACTGAAATACATAATCAGAATTTTATTATATTCACCATGCACCAGACAATACAAGAAATACATGAATATTAAACCCAACTTGGTCGACCTCACTCAATAATCAAGCAATTTATGACTTGAGAACATTCAACTTGTCCTGTAGTTGAGTTTCCTAAGTTGTGATGGCGCTCAGCTTGCTTCAGATTGTCCCGTTTTAGCTCCCAGCAGCCACGTTTTTACTTGGATATGTCTGGCGTCCCTCCTAATGGCCACAAATCTCCTCCTTGCAATCTTGTATTGACTTTTAATTGTCCCATCTTGACTTCTAAAGGTTTATTAATTGACTTGCCATAATCGTCCCATCTTGATATCACCATTCTTGTCCCAGCTTGCTTGAAGATGAAATCCAAGCCTTCACATTGACGAATTCTAATATAGCAATGTTGTGCCTAATGAACACATCTCCTTTAAGGTAAAAATAAGTGTAATGTCCCCATTTTTAGCACTGCACCTTTCAGTGATTGATGGCCTATTCCCGGTGAGCTGTTGGCTAGCAGAAGCTCGAATCAAGGTTTCCAAACTTCTTGGAGGATGTTTTCGTCTTTTTGCTAAATCTGCATTTGGAATTGTTGATTTTGGATTGCGGATTCTTTCTGGGTTTTCAGAGAGCTTCGCATTGGTGGTTTCTGCACGACATTCTGAGCAAGTTCATGAATTTACTATTTTTAGTAAATTCTATTTTTGGCAAGTTGGCAGGTTGACTTCTATTTCAATTAGTTCAAATGATGTGATTGAATTTGGCTCCTGATGCATCTTTATGGAGATATAAGCTATTTTATATTATAATGTTATAATTTAACATTATAATCCCTTGTCCTAGCATCATAAATTAATATTGTTTTAAAGAAGGGACCTTGAAGGGTATTTTCTACATGGAGGAAATATTTTAATATCTCTAAAGTCAAATATTGCTAAAGTGAGTTTGGACGCCAACTTCAAGGAAGAGATAAAGTTTATAATAAAAAGTCAAGTATTGCTTGGGAAAGTGGGACGCCACCTATTGGAGGATTAGGGTTTGGTTCTAAAAGAAGATTAGGGTTCCAGAAGCTTCCGGGAAGATCCTCTCAAATTATAAAAGGAAGTCATTGGTTCTCATTGGGATGATCTTTTGTCTACAAGAATGTTATGCTGCCAGATTGGCTTTGGGATTGCTTCGAGGAATGAAGGCCTCCTAGCTTGGCTCTTCTTCTTGCTTGAAAGACAGCAACTAGTTGAGAGGTTTGAGTGTTATTGATTTGTCTTTCAGTTATAGTTGGTTTCCTATCCTTCGTAGTTGAGTTTTATCATTTCCTGTCAATTCCAGAGTTGCTGGTCATGACTGCTGAATGTATATTTCTGCTCACAAGTCTCAAATCTTAAACATTCTCATTCTGGGTATTGTCTCATTGTGTTTCCCTGTTAGAGGCACCCCTTCATGAATATTTGCAGATTTTAATATGAAGTTTATGATTTTATAATGCAAATTCGTCATTCCTTGAAGGCCGTACTTTCTGGAGTGCCTTGGGATTCGTGTCAGTAATTAATAACCACTTTTAGATGCCATTTCTTATTACCAAGTTAGGGGCCATCATTTTGAGGGTCTATTGCATCAAATTTGAGATCATTCAGGTGAGAAATGACAGAGTTATGAGCATATTGCTAGGGATCTGTGTTGCTGGTTATGATATTCATGTTGCTGGTCTGTCAGATCAGATTTGAGAAATCTGCATATTTCTTCTTGGATTAGCATCAGAAAGTTTGAAAGGCCTTATGGAAAACATCTTTGTTATTGCAGCAATTTGAAGAGCTCTAATTCCTTGATCTTGCAGGCATTCTATTGCTTATTGTAAGCTGAACAGTAGTACTGTCAGCAGTTCTCTAAACTTGCTTATCATGTTTTGAATGATTACTTTACATTCTGAATTGCCTTGTAATACCTTACATCTCCGCCCTATGGTAGCTCCTTTCCCACTTCGGGTTAGAAAGCACATTCTGGGTGTCGAGTTTACTTTCAACATTCTCGCTTATTTTCCTTAATTGCATTGTAATTATTAGCATCTCCGTCATATGGTAGCTCCCATTCCATCTCGGATTGGAAAGCACATTCTTGACGTCGAGTTATTTCAGCTTATTAGTTGGTAGGAATCCTCTGACCACATGCTTGTCGTTCTCCAGCGCATTCTTGGTTAGAGTTCTTTGTATCAGCATTCCTTTAAGATCCTCTGACCAATGCTCACACCTTGCCCACATTGGGATCCTGGTGTACATTCTGGGTAGAGTTGCTTTCAGCATCGTTTTGGTTAGAGCTGACCTTTAACGGGTTCTTGTTGTACTGGATTGTTCATTGTAAAATTTGAAAAAATTTGGCTCGGAATATTTCAAAAAGTCTCCAAGAAGCGTATTGTAATATGTTTTCCCACAATAAGACAATCGACAATTTTGTCTCCACCCAGCTCCTTAATAAAAATAGGATTTTATTAGTAGCGCCAAATTTATTTTGTCTTTATTAAGGAAGACGTCAGTTCCCTTGATGAGTCGCGAATTTCTTCTATGCGTGACTTTACCTTCAATATGTCGATCACCCTATACTATTGTGTCTTGTCTTTATTTGAGGCAGTGCGCATATCTCTCAAGCCACAAATTCGTCTTTCCCAAATGAATTTGTCTTTTCCAAACATCAAAGGTTGCAAGCACCTCCCGACAAGTGACTTAGAGCTTCAAAAATGCGGTTCTTCCTTTGTATCTTCTCCGTCTCCAATAAAATATTGATACTCCTTGATGATGCGGCTCTTCATTATATTATCAACTTCTAAAATACTTCGATCACCTTTGTCTAATTTTTAAATGCTTACAAAAAAATCGTCTCCCTTTCTTGTATTTCTGAAGTTGCGGTTGTCTTATTTGTATTTTGTCTTATTTGTATTTTGTCTTTGTCTGTTTCAATTTGTTACTACCACAGTTTGTCTTATTTACAAACCTATAGAAATTGTCTTTCCAGCATAGACTTGAAATCCGGATGTTAAAAATCGGCCAAGCAGGGAAATAAAAATTCTAGAATAAAATATCACCTCAAACATTCAATCGATCAAGCAGTCACTCAGCCAAGTCGCAATATTAAATATTTAATCTGATGTATTCTCACAAACCCCTGAATTTGATTTGGTATAACTCTGCAATTGATAATCTCTTCAAACCCTAATTTATCCAAAGATTTCTTTTTGAGAACCAACACAGGATGGCAGGATTCAGGCTCTGATACCACTAAAACATCCCCTCTGGATATTTGCCCCAATTTTTCCAAATGTTCCACAGAAATTTTAACAAACAATTTGCATACAACTGATTTCTATTTAACCAACAGATTGTACATGAAAATCATATAATATTAGATTGAAATAGAGATCTGAATTTAAATATGAACATTGCCTTAAAATCTTCAGTAGAGCCACAACAAGATTTTCCAATCTTAGCCACAGAACTTACAATCAGATTGGATAACTAGAAGTATGGATTTGAAGCACAAAGTGAGACACCTGAGTAATATCTCCAACAGACAATTGGTTTCCATCCACTGCCTCCAAGCTTGAGGGTTTCCGTCCTCCAACCTGCTGAAAGCCAAAGCTTCCCAGAATTCTCCAAGAGAAAATAATAAACAAGCATAAATTAGGCATGTTGAAAGTGAGCCCTTGCAACCTTTTTATATGCTTCTCATAAGAGCTCATTCACACTTTTAACCAATGTGGGATAAAACATAAACTTCCTTTTTGCCTTTTTCATGTCTCATGTATTTTAAAATAAGGGGCCCCTTTTACTATTCATTTTTCCACTTAACTTTAGACTCACATTAATAAAGTTAAATAATTGAATTTAACTTTATAATTTAATCTTTATTAATGCGGAGATGAATTAAACCAATGGAACTGAAATCATCTAACGGTAATACCCAAATTTTCCATTGAAAAGACACTGTCACTGGAGATCACAGCCCGCCTGATGAACTACTATTAACAGCATCAATGACTTACTAAAAATAGTAAGTAATGTATGCCAAAACTGCCTCCAAACGCCCCGGATTGACCTGCAATGAAAATTGCCTAGGTCAAAATCCTCAAGATTCCTTAAAAGCCCTGGTTAGCCTACGGAACCAAGGAGGAATAGGCTAACGACATCATACAATGCAAGCTAGAAAAGGGGACATTACAAAGACCTAGGGAGTTATGTGATTTAAAGAATCAACTCTTGGTCACCAATGAGAAGGAGATTCAGGTCCTCACAAAGTTGGACAACACTCACAAGATCCTTGAAGCCTCATACAGAACAGAGTTGAGGGAAGAGTTACTTCTTCAGACTTACATCTTATCAAAGACTCTTTGGAAATAGTGAAAAAAGAGTACTTGCATCTGATTAGAGATATTCAGTTGGCTCTAATGGAGGTAGAAAATCAGCTAGCTGATTCCAAGCGTCTCAAGGAGCAAGAGAATGAACAAAGAGTTGAAGAAATCAAGCAAGTGATTAGTAAGCTTGATAGCCTTCAAGAGGAGTTTGACTTAGAGTATTTTCCAAAAAAATCAGAAGTTGCAAGTGCAGATTTGGATCGTCAAGTTGGATTGGAGCAAGAGAAAAGACATGATTTCCTCTCTTTGAAGTGGGGGTAGAGGCAACTTATGATAACCCCTTCTTTGTGATGGAAGATGAAACATGTGGTGAAGTGACCAAGCATGAGACCAAGTACGTTTTCCAACTTATTGATGATTTGATATTAGACTATGAGGACGTGTCACACTTTGTGTTTGTTAATCTTCCAAGGCTGCTTGATAGTGAATGCATAAGTGGGTTTGAGGGTGAAGTCTCCACTTGGGAGGTGTTGAATCAAAGTGACTTCAGCATCTTTGACATCAAGGTGTTGTCAAAACAGAGTTGGGTAGCCACTGAAAGTTTCATTACAGCAAAAAAGATAGGAGATTTCAGACTTGTTATCTATGAAGCTTGTGAGAAAGGACCAAAACAGGATGTCTAAATATTTCACAATCCATCCATTGGGTTGAGTGATGTTTTAGCTTATACCAATTCCTGTTGGGGATTGGGATTGAAGACAACAATTGCTCCATGCTCCATTGTTGTTGATGCTTTCATGGATGGGTTGCAAAAGATTACAAAAAGAGTCACAAACTTCCTTAATGAGAAGGTGTTATGAAGGGCATTTGGAGTTGTGATGTACATCTTTCCAGGTACATTCAGGGTCATTTTTGGTTGGGAATCCATGCATGGGGTCCTCAACATGGATTGATGGAGCTTATCAAGTATGGTAAGAAGGATCCTTGGACTGATAATGATCAAAATTTCAGAATTTATGGTGTTATTCCCTTCCTCACCAGCCATTTGGTGGTTCCATTTGTTCATCAACAAATGGATTGGAGAGAAATTTTAAGGATTAGAGAAATGAACGGATGGTTACTCTAGGGAGTATTCCTTGACATAGAAGGGGTCAGATTTTGAGTCTTGAGTTTGCTGCTTGGTTGCAGACCAGCCACCTTACACTGGAGTTACTCTCATTCAAGAGAGTTGGCGCATTATTTCTTGCCAAGGAGGTAGAAGGTTTCAATTGGAAATTGCTTTGAAATGCTTCCCAGCCACTTTCGAGGTGTTGATATGCAAAACTTTGCTCATCTCACATGATAATGCTCGATAATTTCATCCCCACATGTATCACAACAACTAACCACCCATCATTGAAGTAACAAATATACCGCAAGGATTGGAAAATAGATGGCTCGTGTAGGTCTGAAAGAGGTCTGAAACCCTGCTGTTACAGTCTAGACAGCGAGATAGATGACTTAGGAAACTTCACCCAACTACCTCCAACATACCAAAATGATCACCCATTTGATTGGCACCCAAACAGCAGTTCAACTCACACCAAAACTCATGAAAAGCATGTATCATCACACTGGAAAGGTATATCCGACATCTGCAGGTCTGAAACTATTGTTGCAGCAGGCAGCAACAATGGTAAAGCCCCCTAAAAGGCACTCCACACAACAAGGCGCAGTCCCAAATGAAATGCAATAGTCAAGGCATGACTAGGGGCCACCCTCCAAACAAGAAACCACAGAAGATGACAGGTGATTCAACTTGAAACTCACATGCCATTGAAATGGTATGGCCTACCTAGGATGACGACTTGGTTTTAGAAAAAACGGACACTTTGTTTTATCACCTGCAAATTACTCCAACCAAGTCACCTAGCATAAGAAAGTCATTGAAAAAGACCCAAAAGCACCAAACCTAAACTCCAATCTGCACAAGCCAAAATAAGGGTACGACCTGTACTTGCAAAGGTACAACCAACAATCAAAACTCCAAGGATAATCAACACTTAACACCTTGCAACTGTTAGTCTCTCCAAATCACTTGCAAGTCTAGAACACATCAAAACAATCCATAATGTAAGCCAAAAACTGCAAACTTCAATCAGCTCCAATGGTGACTCCTGGCTAGAATCACTCCCACCTAGCTAAGGAATATCTTACAATCTCGAAACTAGAAATCTATGAGGGATTTCGTCCTCAAAGATTGTAGAGAACAAAAGCCATTTCGGAAGCATACCATCATCATTCTTCAGCATATACAACAATGAGCTCCAATACCTTCTTATATAGAGTTTGGGAGGAAAAAACTCCAATTTAAAATAGTTAATTAATTCACCTTTTCCATCAAATTCCCTTTTAACTGAGTAATTTAATTATTCCACCCCAAGTTGTGAAAAATCCCAAAACACCTCGGAATCCAAATTTGACCATGCCAATATGATATTGAGGCAATACAAGAATAATACAAGCCAACTTGGTGACTTACTACAAATAGACGTGCTCTCCAAGAAGTTTGAAGAACACCCCAAAAATCAAAAAACACTTGAAAGTGTCATTCAGATCTATATTGCCCAATAATAGAAACATTGTAACTCCGAAAATCTGTACTCCAAGATCTTTGGAGTCCCCTTGCCTTACTAATTTAGCCCACGAGAACTCAAGAAATAGGCTAACGGTCATCGAACTAATTAGGCTTGAGAAGGGGACATTACACAGTTCCACCAATGGCTGCCATCTCCTCTCTTTGCCTCTTTTTTAGTTAATTTTGTTGCTCAAATGTTTCCAATTGAACTTGCACTTCACGCATAACCTCAGTAGGTACTTTTGGGCATGGATTAGCATCATGGCCTAGTATATGTGCGAGATGGTATTTCAATCTACTAATGTCTCCCCCAAACATAGTTGTTTTGCAATGAAAACATGTTACCTTTCCTTTCTTTTGCCCAGGGGTAATAATGGCATGTTTCCAACAAGGATGCTTTCTAACTAGAGTTTGAGACATTGTGATAAAGACAATTTATAAATCTCAGCAATGCTACAATAACACATAAATAGAAAAAAAAATTAACATTGATGGTTTATAATTAAACTAATATAAAAAAAACTAGGGTTTGCAACTATAAAACTATTTTTTTTACAAAAACACCTAGCGTTTGTTCAACGAAAAAAATAAACACACCTAAGGTTTGTTCTTTGTTCCACTAAAACAAAATACAAAAAAAGAAATGTAGAAGAGAAATGAAATTTTGGTTAAACAACAAAAGAAACCTCCAAACTTCAAACTTACCTCTTAAATCTTCTTTGAAATCAATGGTGAGCTCTTTCCAATCCTTTGTAGACTCCTCTAGATGCACCAAAAGTGGCTACAAACCTGCCTAAATGTGATTCAACCACCGATGTTTGCTCAAATCTCTCTTTTTTCCTTTTTCTTTGGCTTGAAAATGAAATGAACTGCCTTTTAGGGTGGAGGCAAATATATATTAAAAAAAAAAGTGATTGTGATTGTTTATGTTTTAATTTTCTGCCTGTCACGGCCAAGTCTCAGGCTCAGAACTCACCCAAACCGGACGAGTTTGGCGAGTCTCCCAGACTCGACAAGTCTGGCTAGTACTCTAGATCCAAGTCTCCTAGAATCGTCGAGCCTAGCTCATCTCGAGACTCACCGAGTCTGGGCAAGTCCAAGAGAGTTTTGTAACTCTCATTCCAATTGTGCTAACTCCCGGAAGTGTAACTTTGTATCCTTCTTGTCAAATCTATCCATAATTTTCTAGCTAAATTCTACATAAGAGTCAATGAGATTATGACCCTATGTCAACAACCCATGGTACCGCCATTCATGTGCATCACCCTCCAAGTGCAAAGTGACATACTTGATAGCTTCATTTTCGAACATGGGATTTAATGAAAGATAGGGAACCAATTTTGAACCCAAGACCTAGTGGTGCATTTATTGGAACCATCAAACATGGGGATGGAAAGTTTACCCAACCTCTTTTGTAAATCTTGACTATGTGGGCCTATATCCCTTCTAGGTCTATTTCTCAATTTGAGTTGACAAAATCTAGTAGAGACATGACAACATCAAATTCATCACTTGATGATTGATACGAATGTAACCAATCCAAATAACCCTCTTCATGGTTTCACTATCCTTCATTACCTGCAAGTTGCCCATCTAAAAAAGTAGGCATTAGAGGCCTAGATAATCCACTAGCTGACCTAGAATTGTTGCTGGTTGGTATGTCCGTGTTACTAGCTCCCCCATTATTTCCTTGGTTGCCATTGTTGCCTCCATTGTTAAGATTTGCATTCATATTTAGCATCATTTGAATCATCAAGTGAACTAGATGTTGTTGTCCCTTGGCAAGGCCGTTAAGAATTTGCATTGTACAACCTTCATTCCTTTCCCCTATGTTTCTCGAAGCCTCTTCTTCAAATAAATCTACAATGGGAACTTCTCCTACAACCTCAAGATTCTCTGGTGGATCGTTTGCTCTTCTTCTAAAATAATCCCTGTGTTCCTTTTGGTTGCATCGGAGATTATCTTGTTGAATTCAAGTGAAACTTCCCACAAGTTGGCAAGAAAACTAGCTCTGAAACCACTATAATGTCCCTACCAAGATATATCAAATACACTTGCAAATTTCTCAATTTAAGCTCACATACTTTTCGTCAAACACTTGGTAGAACATCGTTCAATCTCGTTTTTGACTTATTAAACTAATTAGATTTGATTGCAATGAATAAAAAATAATGTAAATCTTTCACATATAATTACCAATGCCAACAGATAACTGAATCTTTATTGGATTGCTCACAATCAAACCATACAATTCAATGCTAGAAATAAGGTTTTTGATACAAGATTCTTATCAGCCAATACAAAGAGAATAGAAATAAATTAATATTACCATATACCTTATTTTTCAATTGATGATAACAATGATGCCCTTAGATTGGGATAGCTGGCTGGGTGAATTTCAGACCTTTAGAACTGCTGGTATGCATTGTTGGCGTTTCAATTAGCACCTCTAGAGTGCTTATTGGAAACGGTCAGCTATTGCAAGTGTTATAGTACTGCTCCTTCAGAGTAAAGAGAGGAAGATCCCTCTTTGCTGATGTATACGTAAAAAAGTACTAAGGTTTCTATCCTTTTTACTCAGCAGAAGGACACAAGGGTGCACAAACACAATGCGACATAGCTAAGCTTTTCTCTAGTTTCTGTAGATCTTAACTACGACTAAACTAGTTTTTAATCTACCCTATCTCCCCAAGATAAACTAAGCATGAGGGCATAGGAGCGAGAATGGATTGGTTGGATCACTTGAATCTGCCGTCTCCTTAGAATATGGCCGAGGCTCTGAACTCTCAAATATACGCTGGGATAAGGTTTTATGCAAGCGAACACTCTTTACGGTAAGTTGGATCTCAGACTTGCCAAGGAGGAGGAACCCCTATTCGAGATATAGGCTAGGAAACATCTTACTAGAAACAACAAAGTACGATGATATGGATATCAGGATTGCTAAGGAGAAGGAACCCTTGTCTGAAGTATAGGCTGAAATCTAGATCATTAAACAACATCAAACGATAACTATCGATGACAAAATATCCAAGGAGGAGATTGAAACAATAAGCTATAAACACAAGACGTTTGGAAGAACTCAAATCTTTAGATCAAATTGCATGTGCCCTTTGATTTCCTTCTTCAAGCTTTCTGAACGAATTACAAAGATTGGGACAGCAAAGGCACGAAATCATGCACAATTATGATCAACCAATTAACTCTCATCCAAGAGTGAACAAATAATCACTTTCAAACTTGTTGGCAACAATGGCGCAGTAATTTTGCATAGTAAGTAAAGGTTAACAAATAATGAGCCCAAGGCTCTTATTTATAGAATACAAAGGAGTAGGCAACCCTAAAATCTCCTTGAGTTAACAATCAGTTCTTGCCAATCAGCAAGATTTATTTCTATGTCTAAAAGTAGGTGAGCAATCAGTTAACTGGAAATCTACTTCAGTTAACTGAAACTAAACAAAGAGTCAACTGGAAACTACTTCAAGTGACTGAAACTAAACAAAGGTGAACTTTATTACAAAGTGTGCCTCCAAAATAGACATCCACGTTTAGTGGAGATCTGAAATCCACAAATTATGGAAGTCAAATTAGACATCCTCAATTAGTGGGATCTAACAATGCATGATCTGTGGGACGTGGAGTTAACTTGGAAAGGGGTATCAAGTTAACTCCAGTCACATTTAATGCCTTTTTGGAGGGTAGGACGTCCTTCTTGAGGTGCCTTTACAACTCACCACTAGTCAACAGTGTCTCTATCCATTCGTTGACTTCCTCAGCTTCTGGGTAATTAATGCTTTGCAAGATGATGACGTTGCACTTTAGCATTACTTCGCCTGTCATGAGTTGATGCTGAAAGTCAATACACTGTGCAACTGCGTCATCTAACTTGGTACACAAGGCTGCCACTTTGGCCAACTTACAACCATCTGGATCATCGAGGAAGGTGCTGCAGATGACATCTCGGAATTGATTATGCACTGTAACTAGCTCAATGTGTTCTCCCTTGTGCTGATATTCTATGTGAGGGAAGGATATTACCAACGTTCTTGCAAAGTTGATAATATTTGCGACAACCCGTCGGTAGTCAATCAGCTCTACAGAATTGGCATCATAGGCTTTCACCTTGTATGCCAACTGTTCTTTCCAAGCAAATAGGTGTTGCTTGTTTTCCTCAAAGAAGACTGATTGATACGCTAATTGCAAGTCTGCAATTGTGACTTCATTGCTTGGCCTCTTTTTTGCTATCTTCTGCTCCGACTGCTGAATCTCTACGTGGAGTCCATGTGCTCTATCCCTTAACTGGTATAGATTCTCCAGTATACATCGTCCTCTGAGAACAAATTCCTCCACTTGATCTCTCAAGTGTTTTCCATATATCATCAACTAATGATGGTTTTGCTCTGCGGGAAGATCCAGTAATTCCTGTGGTAAGGCCACGACGTTTGGAGTGTCGTGCATTAAGCTAGAAATGTACATTCTCAACTATTGATTTTCAGCCTTTAAGGCTGCTTTGTCCTTTCCATCCTTAGCCATCCTCTCTCGGACGCTCAATGAGGCAATTCCGAAAAGGTCTGCCTCCACCTGACATGTGGTCTTTCTGAGGTTGAACTTGGAAAATGTGAAGTCCTCAACTCGTACCTCATGTATGTTTCTGTCCTCAAGTGGGGCAGTAGTCTCTATGATGAACTCATTTTCTACATTCCTTTCCACATGCACTTGCTTCTTCAATTTCTTGGCCGCTATGTCTTGTGGGACATGGTCAAACTCTATGAAGTCAAGCTCATATGATGGCCTTTCCCTCTTCCTCCCTAGGAAACCCTCAAACCAGATAGAATCCCGGCTAGCCTCACTGGAAGGAGGAATATTGGGCCCTTGAATTCCCGATGAATGAGACTGTGCTGGAATGATGTCTCTTGGTGGAGAATCCAAGTCGATGGGAACTTGTGATTGTTGTGATGGTGGTGATGTAGGTGGCTCTATTTCTATCACAGGCACCGTTTCTGCTGATACTGCTTCTGCTATAGGCTCTGTCTCTACAATGACTATCTCAATTACTGGCTCGGGGGCAGCAATTCCCATGACTATCTCGGGTGTGTGTGTGGTTGTCTCCACATGTAACCCCTGTGTTCTTCCCCTCGTGTGTCCTGACATCCGCATCCCTTTGGGAGGATTGCTCCATTGCTTCTGCCTGGGCTTCTTCCTTGACGTGGAAGGTAGTGTAGATTGAACCTGTGGCGGCTCTATTCTAGGAAAAACTACCTTCCTTGTCCTCTTGTTGTCTAGGTAGAGTTGACTATTTCTGACAACTCTACCTGTTCTCTCCTCTATAGATGGGTTTTCTTTTGCATACCAATCCACTCTTCTGAGTGGTTGTGAGTCCACTGAATCTACAAAGAATGAGGGGAGAATGACTTCCCCTTCATCATCAGATAGGCCCTCAATGTCTTCTGGCATAAAGTCGGCAATTTGTGAGAGCCTAAACCGGCTATAGTTCCTTCTTCGTACCTCATACTCATTGTCGCAATTGACCCAGTAATCTTCCATAGAAGATTCATGTGATGAGATTTGCTCAAGATGCGCTACATAGAGGCCTCTAGGATCATATAACCTTCTCTCAATGAGGTATTTGAGATTTAGCCTCACCGTTTCTTGGCTCATCAACTTGGCATCTACGGTTGTTCTGCATCTATAGAGTCCTATCTGAATGGGAAAGTTTGCAGTTGTCCTCTTCTTCAGGCGTAGGTGAGTGTGAACTTCGGCCAACTGCCTTAGGAATTTCATGAAAACTACCCTATCCGAAGGGTAACGTAGCATCATGGCAGGGTGACCATTGTAGCCATACACGCGTATGTAGGTGAAGGTGGGGAATTGGATAAACCAATCCGCCCAGTCCACCATTGCCTGCTTAGCTGCTGGTGATATACGCACGTGCATCTCATGGTCGAGATCTTGTACAATGTGCATAATGAAGAGGTCACTTGTTTGTTTGAAGTCACTCTGCTCGAGTAAACTCAAAACATGAAAAGTGTTCATGGACCTTCTACACACCTAAGGTCCCCACATTGTTTAGTGCCCTAAACTCACCTTGGAAGGCAATCAGGTATACCAGGTAAGAACACGTGGAACCTATGAGCCTCTAGAAACCCGGTAATATGTTGGTGGAGTGTGTCACTAATCAGGGTGGCCCAGTCGTAATGTTCTCTTTTGCTAATAATCTTGGCAATGACGTAGTACATCCACGACTGAAACTGATTGCCCTCTTCTTGTCTAGTGATTCTACTGAGTAGAGTGATCAACACTGCATACTCGTCTCTGAATTCTCCTCGTCCAACCAATTTAGGCAAGTTGGTCTTTTTCACCTTCAGCCATCTTTCTGCCATTATTCCTTAGCATTTGTCCTTAGCTGCCTCGAATGCTCTATCGCATTTTGTCACTGATATGACCACGTTGGTAGGGCATGGTGGAATATCAAAACATTTTTCAATGTCCTTTGGTTTCAAACTGCACATTACCCTCCCATCCACTAATCTGATTTCTCTCGTGGTAGGATTGTAATGCTTAATGCAAGCGATTACAAGCTCAACACTCAGTAATGTGATGGGGATAGACGCAACCTGAAGCAACCCGGATTCTTCTATGTTCTGTAATGTGATTTGATTCATGCACTCCAAATCTTCTGAATCAACCACTAGGTTCACCTGATGCAAGTCTGTGTCAGACGTTTTTAGGAAATCATGGTACAAGGCCGTCTTGGTCTTGTATTGCACCTGAGAGTACGGCATCCTGAAAAACTTAAAGATTGACTGTGCAGACGACCCTGTTCTGACAATTTTTGAAAACCCCTAAAAATAGCGCTTGCCGAGAAGTATTTTTCCGGAAAAAATCTGGCACATGGGTTTTGTTCGTGCTTCAATGTTGAACAAACCTAGTTCCTCGGATTTTTGATCCTAAGACTTTTTTGGAAAAACCCCCAAAAATAGGGGCAGCAAGTTGGTTGTTTCTGGAAAATTTGCCGAGATGGGTTTTACTAGAAAATTATCCTGATCATACCCAGTTGGTCAAATTTGTGGTAGCCTGTTGATTTTTGTGACATGCAAGAATACCTAAGACAAGAAAAGAGGAAGTAGACAAGAGGTGGATTGGAAACTATTAGCTGTCTTCCTGAGAAAATCTGCCTTTGAATTCAACCTTTGAGAAGAAATCTTCTTATGCCTCTAATCTTCAAAAAATATTGAAGAACAGTCAAAAACCCTTGCTAGATCTTGAAAGGACGTCCTTGATGGCAATTTGTTGTTTTGATCTTCAACCTGCAAAAGAAATAATGAGAAAGGGACACCTAGAGTCGATAAATAGTGATTCAAGCCTAAATCCTTGAAGTTTGGGCGCCAACTCATGTTTTAAGCTTGATTAGGCCTGATCTAGACTTCAAAAAGTTGATTTCCACTGATCGTGGGATGATTTGGCCAAGTTTGCATCCAAAATATCTTAATTGAAGTCAACAAACCTTGCCTTGACCATTTTAGGCGTCCTTTTTGAGTTTGAGCACTTTTTTCACTATTTTGCAAGTTGAGGTGCCTCTGTTTGATCCTTGCTCACGATCGTTCAGTTGATCCCTAGCATCTGTTGACTGTTCTGTTGTTGAGATAGAACCAACCTGAAGAGGTATGCCTAGGAGTGATCACGCCAAAAACCTGAGTTTGAGGCTCCAGATTAAAGGGCGCCTTTCTCCAGTACGGGCGCTTTTAGCCCTGACTTCGTCAATTTCATGACTGTTCTTCATTTTCATCATTTCAAACTCTCCGTGCTTCGATCTGACATCACCGTCAATTGATGAGTTTGATCACTTTGCTTGATGATTTCACTGGATAACCAGTTCAATCTTGGAGAGGGTGACTGGTGTCTCAACTCTTCAAGGTTTGTTCATGTCCTTCAAATCCAATGGTGCCCCTGGCCAACAGGGGCGCTTTTGGCTTGTTGACTGATTATATTTGTGCTGTGAACTGCCTTACTTTGATCTTCATCATCAGTTGACTGATTTGTCTGTTGTCCTTGCTAACGGTTCCGTTGTCGACATCGATCCAAATGGAGGTCATTCTGGAGGTCACTCAGCAAATTGACTGCATCTGAGTGCCCAAAAGAAAGGACGCCTTTCTTCAGCAGGGATGCCTTTTTATGCTAGATAGCCATTTTGGATGTTCTTTGTCAACAGCATCTTCATACTCCGATGACGTTTGTCGGTGATCACTTCATTAGATGATTTCGTTGAATGTTTCGTTGTCGAGCCAACAAAAACACGAAGTGGGTGACTTCCTTGGATGAATCTAGTGACTACATTTGGCCCTTGAGATCCAAGGGCGCCTCTCTCCAGTAGAGGCGCTTATGGAATTTTGAACTGTGTTCTCCTTGGTAGCATTTCTAGAGTTAGCCAAATTTTGGCCTTTTTTAGTTTCCAGAATCTCCTCCATCAAACATCTTTTTTATCCTTTTCTACCATGGTTGCATTGTTGAAGCTTTTGAAGCTTAGCTTTCAGCACGTGGTACTGGCCAATCTGCCATTAATGGTTGCGAAGCTCCTAACTTTGTTCCTGAAAAATAGAAATAGACCCACCAGAGTAAAACATGTCTTTCGCTGATTTTGACTTGACTAGTGTGATCGTGAAGTCGATTGATCCTATCAAAATCATTTTCAATCATTTCCGGGAAGGTCCTATTTTCAGGGGTTTCCCTAAAAATAGGGGTTCGAAACCCTAATTTTCGATTTTTCAGAATTTTACACATATGTTCCTTGACAGAAACCCACAAAGACCTTATGTTTCGTTTGACTTAAAAGACTTTTGACGGCATTTTTACATGATTTAGCTCAATTTAAGCAGAATGCCAAAAATTTATTTTGGGTACAACATGTTCTATAGAATTTAGGATTTAATTCCAGACCTACTCAGACTATTGCTAGTGTCATTTTCCACATCTACTATGAGTACTTTTGACTGAAATAACATTGAATCTACTCCTAAAGTTAAATCATACAACTGATGTATTATATAACATCTTTCACTCCCGAAACCAATCTTCACCTTAAGGTTTTCATCTTAGGGCAATAGAAATCTGCTCAACTCTACAACTTGTTCTATAGAATTTAGGATTTAATTCCAGACCTACTCAGACTATTGCTAGTGTCATTTTCCACATCTACTATGAGTACTTTTGACTGAAATAACATTGAATCTACTCCTAAAGTTAAATCATACAACTGATGTATTATATAACATCTTTCACTCCTGAAACCAATCTTCACCTTAAGGTTTTCATCTTAGGGCAATAGAAATCTGCTCAACTCTACACAACTTGAGTTTCAATAAACTATCAAATGCCAAGAATGAGCTTTCTTTCCTCCAAAACCCCTTTTATAAGTATTTTGTTAAATTATTTTCCGCACATCCAACCTAAGTTACAAAAAAAATAAAATGGACCAAATATGAATTCTGAGCATGCCAAAATATTCTTAAGCTCTCAGAAAATCGAAAATTATAAAAATTGGTGTTTTCTAAAAATAGCAAACTTCACCAAGAAATGTGGAAAGCTCACAAAATGTTCAAACTGCACTTGGAAAGTACCATGAAACTCACCTTGATTTTCAGAACTCATGCCGCTGTTGGAATTCCCTCCTAAAAAGATTGGTGATCTCCAAGAAAGTTGGAATCACCGAAGATACTGGAAAGGCCATAAGAAAAAAGGACATTACAAAATAAAGGCCTAAAAACTCTCGGGATGCTTCCTTGTGATGTTATCATTGATCCTTATCAATTTCAAATTGTCACCATTCCATCTTCCAAGAGAAACCATTCCAACTCTTTGACTTGCATCAATTTTGTCATCCACGTTTATAAGCAGCTCATAAATTTACTATCAATTGCATACTTTTTCTAGGCCACTAATAGGTGAGCACCTTTGAGAAGCTAAGACACGCTGTCAACAAGCTCCTAACAAGTTTCAAGTTTGCACTTGCTTTCTAATTAAGGTTGCCCCCTAAAGAATGCTTTTATGGTGGCTATCAAGACTAGTCAAAGTTGTTTGCTAAATCATTTTACATATAGCAGCCTTGTCTTTTTTATCCAGTCACTTCTAAATTTAATAGGCAACTCAAGGACATGATTTTAATCAACTTTCATTATTAACTTCTCTACATAGGTGCCTATGAAGCCACTTATTTACTATTGTTCATTTCCAAAACTTAGTCAACTTCACTACTTGTTGATTTCCAAGTCCTGCAGGTTCCAAGTTGCATAGTTTGCCTAGTTTTCAGTTTAGTTATCAGTCCTATCTCACATGGTTGTAGATTATAGTCAGGTTGGTTGGAGATAGCCTTAGGTAAATTGAATGTGCACATTGTTTGAACACACAATCTGTAATGTCCCCTTCTCATTGATCACCCGGGTGGACATTATAGTGTTTTTAATTCCCGTAGGCTATAGTCGGGGAAAAGAAAATTTATTTATTTAATTGTTTAATATTACCTAGCGGGAAAAGTACATTTGAAAAGGTAATGTTAAATAATTAATTAAATATGTTATAAAGTGACTTTTGGAGATAAATTAAAAAGTAACTTAATAAAGTCACTTTATTATTATTTTGAGCGGGAAATAAAGTGAGGGATATAAAAGTGGTTTTTGAAGTTCATTTGCATTATGCTTGATTTATTTCTCACTTTCACTTTCGAAGAGCTTTTGAAGTTCTTCGTCTTGGGGAAGAGGAAATCCTAGGGTATCCCGTTTCGATAGTGAAACGATTCCACCCTAGCTGGTTCATGGAGGAGATCATTCAAGTCTTCTACTTGGGCGATTAGAGCAATTTTGTAAGTTGTAATGTACCCTTTTTTGAGCCCTATGCTTTTCGGTGGCTAATAGCCCTTTTCCAGAGTCTCGTGGGCTACTCGAAGGCATTTTTGGGGTTTCCTATTTTCTAGGAGATATCGTTTTGAGTTTTCAGGGGTATGGTTGCAAGAGTCTGCCAGAATGTTTTCTGGGTTTTTTTGGGTTTTCAGAGAGCTTTAGTGGGTTGTCACATGCATTTCCATCAATGACTATTCCTAGACTTACTATTTTTATTAAGTTACGATGGCCACCTAGAATGTGTTCAAATGGTGTTTGGAGTCACTTACTATTTTTAGCGCTATGTTATTTATAGTAAGTGATATTTCCGGCAGTGTGGTTTGGCAGCAGTTCAGCACTCAGTTACTACTATTTTTGGCAGTGTCGCAATGCAACATTGGCAGAGGCTTCTCCAGCTTTCTTGGAGTTCAGAAAAGGAAAGTTTAATGACTTGTGTTATTTTCTAATGTTGCTTTTTGACCCCCATGCCTAGGCTTTATAACTTAAGTTGTTTTTAAAAAGTGGGCCTCATATTTGGACGCAAATATTGGGATTATTGCAATTTTTGAAGGTTTATTTGTGCAAGTGAAGAAGGACGCCCAAGTTTGAAAAGTCGAGTATTCTCATGTGGGCGTCCCTTTTGGAGGGAAAGGAGATTTCGAATTTTTGGGTTCTTGGGCTTAAAAATAAAGCCTCTCTCCCACTCATTTGGTTATCCAATTTTTATCATAACAAAGTGTTGCTGAAATCATTTCAGACTCTTGCTTCAAGGTTGATACACCTCGTTCTTCTTCAATTTCAAGATTGCAAGATAACCCCTAGCTGAACAGTGGGTGCTTCTTCATTCAAAGGTTGCAAATTGAGCTTCATTGGCGATGGCTTCTTTCATGTTTTCTGATCTTGTGGGTTTTGATTTTTTTGACATTTTTAGTGTGGGTGTGAGTTAGTTTTCAGTTTGATGATCATTTTGGAGTGTTTTTATCAATTTTCTAGTTGTTGGTTTGTGAAGGGCTGAAGCATGCTTATGTTCATGCTGACCTAAAGATTTGATAACATTTTGTGGGCATTGACTCATTATTTTCCTCACTCTTGGGCGCCCCTTTGCTTGGATTTTCATGATTTTTGGCGAAGTGTTTGATTTTCCAAGCTGGTCGCCCTTGCTAGGAGATTGTACAGTTTTCCAGTGTTGCCTTGTGTTTCATGCCGAATTTTGGTTACCAATTTTAGGGAGTTTCTCAGTTGGAGGTTGAACGCCTAGCCTTGCTTGATCCATTGCAACAGATTTGGGATCATTCTGAGGTGTTTGGAGAAAGTTATGATGTTTTCTTGATGGCTGGTTGAGTTTTCTAGTCCATTGCCCTGTCATATCAGACTTCTATTGCAATGTACCAGACCTGGTATTTTCATTATATTCTCATATTTTCAA
Organism: Sequoia sempervirens; assembly: GCA_007258455.2. Classification (NCBI taxonomy): domain Eukaryota; kingdom Viridiplantae; phylum Streptophyta; class Pinopsida; order Cupressales; family Cupressaceae; genus Sequoia; species Sequoia sempervirens. Next base: position 143,573 of record VDFB02258584.1, read on the forward strand.
GATGCCATATCATTGTAATGTCTTAGGAATGAATATCTGACACTTGGGTTTTCATATAATTTGATTACCTCATGATATATCGTATTAGACATCATATTGTAACGCTGATATAGTACTAATCAGCTTTCATCCTCCAGTTATTTTGTAATACACTCCCGTTGGATAAGTGGTTGAGTTTGCTTTACTTTCTTGTTGCCTACTTAAAAGTGGAAGTGGTTGGCTATGCCGCCAAGTTCTTTATTTTACTTTACTTTCCTGTAGCCCACTGAAAAGTGGAAGTGGTTGGCTTTGCCGCCAAGTATTTTACATTTCTCTATTGGCTAGCTTGCCGCCAATAGCTCATTGTACTTCCAGCTTTTATATTGTATTCAGATCCCCTTACACCGAATGCTCTCATCTTGCCCAATCCGGGATTTGGGTGATCAAAAAGTGAAGGGTTGCTTCCAATTTGCTTATCTTTACATTGAGCTGACACTAACGGGTGAAGTTTGTGTGAAAAATTAGGAAAAAACTAAGGGGGTATATTTCATGAGTCTCTTGTGAAGACAAAATTGGATGAAATCGATAAATATATCTCTATTACCTTGGTGGCCATGATTGACGTTCAGTTTGAGAAGGGTTTACTTGGTACCAAGGCGTCAAGTCTGCATAACCTGAGATAGTTATTTGTTGCTCATAGCTGGACGTGATATTAAGGAGGTCGTTGAGCATCTGAACCCTAGTGTGGCTTTAGGTGTTTTCCAGGCAAGCTCGTAGTATTTGCTAGGTGTGGGTTCATTCTTGGAGGTCGTGTATCTCAAGTGAAGGGTGCAGCTAAATCTAAACCCTATCGCATATCTTGGGGACAGATTTGTGAGATACTTAGAGGGGTGCATGAGCCTTTGGAAGGAGTACATGGAGCTTCAGGTGCATCTTATCTGCTACAATCAGACGGAGACCATTCTAGAGGGTGCATGGGAATCTACAGAGTTTCAATTGACTATAAAGGGTCTGTATGAGGTATAGCAGCTAGGCATAGAGGATATTCTGCACTATGTTCCTTGGGAATGAAGCTGTGTATGCAATTACCATCCAGGCGTGACTTTGGCCAGGTCTGAGTTCTATTTTTATGCTCATTATCTGTTGTATCAGACAGTTTATATAATCAGAAAATCTCTTATTGCTGCTATATATATTTTGAGTGCCAATATTCATCATCTATGCTCAATATCACTTCACAGTGAGCTGTTGTAAAAGTCTGTTATTTATTTCTGCTCCATTTAAATGCAAAGTTTGAATTTGTATAAGACTGAAACCTATCTCTAATTGCATTCAGTCATGCTTAGTTAATGTAAGAGAGATGGCATGTTGAAATAGATTATCAGAATTGTTAATTATTTTGTTTGAATATTATTGTTATAAATGCAATGTTATGTGTTGAGTTTGATAAAATGGATCTATCAAACTAAAACAATCGCAAAAACTCCATACATCCGGGAAGGGTATTTTACAGTGGTATCAGAGCTCGTATTCTTGCCAGCTTGTGTGTTTTCGGTGCGAAGTTGGTTTCAGTTTGCATGAATATTTATGAATCCAGAAAATCAGGCTTACATAACCCACAAGAGTAGAAGAGAAAGAGGCATTGAATATATTTGATTCAAAATCATCATCAGAGGAAGAAAACAAGGGTGATAGGCGTGAACCGCTTGAAGGTAGCACTTTGCAGATTTTGAATGACCTTGCAAGGGGTCAATAACAAGTAGTCCAGCTCCTTACTCAATTGATGGCTGATCGGAACAATGCTGGAAACAATGGTACTAGAGGTATGAATGGTGATAATGGGGGAAATGGAAATGATGGGAACAATGGTGAAGGGAGTAATACACACATACCTGCTCATAGTCCCACTAGGATAGCGAGTAGGGTGACTCCTAGGCCTCTTATGCCTCAGTTTTTGGGAGGACAGCCAGCTGCTAATGAAGGACAGCAAGCACAAGATGAGGGATTCACAAATTATTTGAGGGAGCATCAGTCTCTTGGTGATGAGTTTCATGCAGCCATGACCTTACAAGACTTTTGTGCCATCAAATACAAGAATAGGCCAAGGGATCACAATAAGGGGCCCTCAAAATCAGGATTTGCAACATAAAGTGGGAAAATTATCTATCCCTTCATTTGATGGCTCAAGTAAATGCACAACTAGAGCTTGGGTTCAGAAGTTGGACACCTATTTCTAACTCAACCCTATGTTGGAGTTAGAGGCTATTAAGTACGCTACATTGCATTTAGAGGTGAGGCCCACGAGTGGTGGTACCATGGGTTAGTCACCTTGGGTCATGCTAGCATCACATCTTATTTAGACTTCACTCAAAAGCTGACAAATAGGTTTGATCAGAAGGATCCTGAATTGCACTTCAAGTAGTTGGCACAACTCAAGCAAAGTGGTACAGTGGATGCATACATTTCTAAGTTCCAGAGACTCTCGGTTATGGTATCTGATGTATCGGAGCATAGACTAATCATACTTTTCATTGAGGATCTATTCAAGCCACTATGTGGTAGGATTAAGACTTTCAAACCAAAGTCACTTCAGGATGCTATCATACGAGCACATGACATGGAGCATTCTGTGCCTAAGAGTAAATTTTTGTCCAAACCATTCATTCCTCAGAAGAACAAAGACAAAAAGCCCTTTCAGAAGCAGTGGCCCAAGAAGGACCAGTTAGATGATGAGGCTCGTAGGGAGCTAAGGAAGAAAAGGCATTGTTTCAGCTATAAGGAGCCTTGGGATCCTGGACACAGATGCATGGGTAAGGGGAAGATACATTACATTAAGGTTCTTTCAAACAATGCGGAGGATGGAGAGGTAAAACAGGTACAGTGCAGCAATGATAGCAGTTCGGAGGAAGAGCAGCCACATGTGGAGACAAAGAGTGGCACTATTGCTACTGTTTCAGGTACTCCCAAATTCAACTCCTTCAGAGTTAGGGGAGTATTACAGGGGCAATGTGTTATTGTTTTGATTGATAGTGGGGCAACCCACAACTTAATAGATTCAGCCCTAGTGACAAAGCAAGGTATACCTATAGAGGACTTTGAGGGATTCAATGTGATGGTTGCAGATAGATTCAGCATGACTTGCACACAGAGGGTTTCTCGACTGGGTGTTACTTTGGGCAACTACACTATCAAAGATGATTTCTAGTAGTTGACCTCGGTCATACAAATGCTATTATGGGTATACAATGGCTCCATTCACTGAGGAAGTATTCACAGAACTTCCAGAGCATGGAGCTCAAGTTCAGGGCAACAGATGGGAAAAAGGTTGTGCTCAAGGGTATGGCTAATGGTTCTCCGAAGATAGTGTCAGCTAAGTGGATGGAAAGTATTTTCAAACATGGGGATGTTGCATGGGAAGCTAAGTATTTGATTACATCCAAGGAGACTCTGGATAGCAACCAGCCTTACCATGTGGGTATCCAATCATTGTTCGGTAAGCATGACAGAGTGTTTGGGGAGATTCCTCTAGGGAGGCCACTTGACAGGGGTTTCGAGCACACCATTGAGTTTGAGGGGGAAGCTAAGCCCGTCATAACCATTCCTTACAGACATCCTAAGAAATTCAAGGATGAGATAGAGAAGGCAATTAAGGAGTTGTTAGACATGGGACACATCAAATCTAGCTCCAGTCCATTCGCATCTTCGGTAGTCCTGGTCAAGAAGAAGGATTGGACAATGCGCATGTGTATTGACTATCGAGCGCTGAACAAGAAAACAATCAAGAACAGGTACCCTATACCTAGGATCGATGAGTTGCTTGATGACTTACATGGAGTAGTGTATTTTTCAAAGATTGTTCTTTGATCGGGGTACCATCAAATTAGAGTTAGAAAGCATGACATACACAAAACAACGTTCAAGTGTCATTATGGGCATTATGAGTTCTTGGTCATGCCCTTCGGTTTGACCAACACACATGCTACATTCCAATCTTGCATGAACCACATATTCAACAAGCAGTTGCATAAGTATTTATTGGTGTTCTTTGATGATCTCTTATCTACAGTAAGACTTGGGATGACCATTTGAGACAGTTGGATGAGGTATTGGGCATCATGGTTGATCAATCTCTTTATGCTAAGGCGTCAATATGTGAATTTGGCTTGAAAGAGATTTTGTACTTGGGGCATGTGATCAATGCACAGGAGGTAAAGGTACACCAAGAGAAGATACAAGCGATTCTTGATTGGCGACCACCTAAGTCCCTTACTGAGTTGTGGGGATTCTTTGTGTTATGCAACTATTACAAACGCTTTGTCAAGGGTTTCTCACAGTTGGGTGCTCCATTGACAAATCTTACGAAGAAGGGGGATTTCAGATGGTCAAAGGAGGCACAAAGAGCTTTTGATAAGCTCAAGTAGGTGATGAGTAGTTGTCTTGTACTAGCACTTCCAGATTTTACACAGCCATTTGTATTAGAGTGTGATGCATCGCGTGAGGGCATAGGAGCAATGTTAATGCAGAACAAGCATCTGATTGCATTTGAGAGCCATAAGTTGAGGGGGCCTAAGAGATTGTACTCTATCTATGATAAGGAGATGCTCGCCATAATGCATGCATTGGCGAAGTTCAAGCAGTACCTTGTAGGTGGGAGATTTGTGGTGAGGACCGACCACAACAATCTTAATATTTCCTGGAGCAAAAAGATTTAAACGAGAGGCAACATAAGTGGGTCAGCAAAATACAGGCCTACAACTTTGATATAGAGTATGTGATAGGCAAGAAGAACATAGTTGCAGATGCCCTCTCCAAGAAACCAGCAACATGCTCTCTTACCGAGATTTCAGCAATCTAGAAATCTCATCTTTTGGTGGAGTACTCCAAGAAAAAATTTGCTTGAGTTGATGGATGGACAAGCTCAGGATGATCGTTACAGGGTTGTGGATGATATCATCTTCTACAAGGATAGGATTTATTTAGTGCCAAAATCCAAGCTCAAGGAGAAAATTATGAGAACTTCACGACACCCCATTGGCAGAGCATCAGGGGTATTTCAAAACATACCGGTAAGTTAGAGAGAAGTTCTCTTGGAAGGGCCTTAGGGATGATGTATTGTGGTATGTGAGGGAGTGTGTGACTTGTCAGCAGAACAAGTCAAAGCATACCCTTCCGACAAGGTTATTGCAGCCATTACCCATTCTTGAGCAAAAATGGGAGAGCATATCTATGGATTTCATTACAGGTCTAACTAAGGTTCATGGCAGGAACTACATCTATGTTGTGGCAGATCGATTGACGAAATTTGCTCACTTCTTTGCTATTTCTTCAAAGTACAAGGCACCGCAAGTGGCAGAGTTGTTCTTTAGAGAGGTTTTCAGACTCCACGGATTGCTGAAGAACATAGTCAGTGACAAGGACAGCAGGTTCCTTAGTGCTATCTGGTAGGAGCTATTCAGATTGGTAGGTATTACGTTGACTCCGAGTATAAGTTACCAACCTCAAACAGATGACCAGACTGAGATAGTGAACAAGTGAATTGAAGGGTATCTACGTAATTATGTCTCGGGACAAAAGAAGACGTGGATTAAGTGGGTGCATTTGAGAGAGCATTGCTACAACACTACTTTCCACATGTCTATTGGTATGACACCCTTTTGTGCATTGTATGGCTATGATGCACCATCATTTCTGGATTTGGCTTTTGGGAATAGCAGGGCTCCCAAAGCCAAGGATTGGATACAGGAGAGCCAAGATATTCTGAAGGCTCTGAAGGAGAACTTACAGGTGGCGTAGAATCAACAGAAGACCTATGCAGACAGGCATAGGGTTGAGCGCAGTTTTGAGGTGGGAGATTGTAAGAGACCAGGTGTCTCTCAACTCGATCACCAACTGATACTGCTAAGTTTTTTGTTTGTTTTGGTGTTTTATGATTTTTTGGTGGTTTTTGCAGCAATAATGAAATTGCGATTTTGAGAAATAAATACAAATAAATTCATAAATAAAGAGCAATGCATCAAATAACTCCCAGAGCAATGGCAGATCATTTTATATCATTATTGAGCAACCACAATGCTATCCCGGTAACAGAATAAGTAAACAAATGATATTTTTTTAAAGAACCTGATTATTACTTGCAGCCCCCTGGAAGAATGAAAAGAAAGTACGGCCCAACTAGATATTAACTTCTCACAAATAAAGGCTGAAATGGACTCTCCTTGCCTGTGCGTCCAAGATGGTGAAGACTAGAGGCTGAGATGGTAGGCGTTTGGGATGCCAAGAGAAAAGACGTCCTTATAGCAGCAAGTACGGCCTGTCAGCAGCATTAAATACAGCCGTACCCTTTTCTTGGGAAGTGCGTCAGATGCCAGTCAATGGTAATCTCTGAAAATGATTCTTCCCGATGAATAATAGAACCAAATACTGAATGGAAACTTCGCTGTAAGCTCTGTATGACTTTTGGATAAAGCCACGCTGATGGACAAGCTTCAACTGGTATTTCACAGCCTCAGTATGCCAGATTCTGAAGAGGGAACGTTCTCCAAAATCAAATGTTTGCAGAAACCCTTGTTTCACAAACCCCAATGCTCTCAGAGAGAAAATAAGAAAAATTTGAATAATCATAACATAATGAGTTCGATTTGTCTTGGCAGTATATATATACCTCCTTTCATGAATTCAACCCAAGGCATCTTTTTAATAATCATTTAAATAAATGATTAATTTCGCCCTTTTTGACTTAGGACAAATATTTAATAAATGGCGTCCCCTTTTGATTAATAATTAAATTGTAGAAACCCCTTGTTTCCCCTGTTTTTGAATCTGACTATTTTTGTTCGTTTTCTGAAGTTTTTGGTTTTTTGTGGTTTTTGCATAAATAAAGGAAATGGCGATTTTGCAATAAAAAAATATAAAATCTAAATAAATTCTTACAACTCCGGAAATAACAGAATCTATTGCAAATACTGATGCCAGTTTATATATTCATCTTCTGGAATGATTACAAGCAAGATCCATTAACATGCAAATTAAAAAGCAATGATATTTTAATGAAAACCTGGAAATTGCAGCAATGAATGATCTCCCAGGAAATGTACGGCTGAAAAGATGGAGCACTTTCCCTTACGCCAGAAAGAAGAATCCACTGCCAAAATGGTATGCGCCCATGATAATGAAGTCTGACTGCCAAAGATGAAGGCGTTTTGCTCTTGAAACAAAAGTACGGCTTTCCTTGAATGGTACGGCCTGGTACAGATTTGTACGGCCTGGTAACAACAGCAACCAATAAATAAAATGTACGGCCCTTCCTTAGATTGCTTGATCTCAAAGAAATAGGCGCCTAGATTGATGAATCCCTGCTGGAAGATTATTACTCTGAAAACTCTGAAGGTGAATGATCTGTGATGCTCTGTAATTTCTTCTGAATGAAGAAATCCCTCTGCCTGGTAATAAATCGGATGATATTTCACACCCTCTGAATCGCTTTCACTGGAGATGGCTCGTTCCCCAATGCTCTAAGACTGAAACCCTTGGCTTCTGTGCTCTGGTCAAGACTTGATCAATTTTCAATTCACAATAACATAATGGGCTCGAATTTCCAAGCAAAACCTTATATTTCTTGAAAAGTACGATTTCCTTAATAATAGGGAATCATTAAAATAATTCGAACTTTTTATTTTAATCTTTCAATAGTCTCCGGGACAATTTTTAATTATAAAAATATAATCACAACTGGCCCCTTCCCATGTTGGGCGACCCCTCAGCCAAAATCACTTAAGTTATAATATTTGAAATATTATAACTTTATATTATAAACTCCAATCATTAATATTTAATTAAATCAATTAAATATTAATATCTCTCTCAATATTCACCCGATGCACGAGCCGTCTGAAGCTGACGAATAAAGAAGTGATTCTGAACGTAATCAATCCATACTGCTAAAAATAGCAGGGGTTCCTCGCTGAGTGCCAAATACTGCTAAAAATAGCAAATCAGGCTAGAAGTGTCTGAATGAGCCCGAACGAAAGCCAACTGATCAAACACTGACACCTGAAGCTGAGCCAAGCTCCATCAAGACCCTCTATCCAACCTATCAGCCTACGAGGGTCGCATAATAGGCTAATCCTGTGCTCTGAGAGATGTCAACTAGAAAGGGACATGACATAAATGCTCATTTAATTATTATTTTAACCCCTCTTTTATAAAGTATTAAATACTTTATAATTCGCCACTTAATAAATTTAATATTTCATTAAAGTGACTTTATATTATAAAGTCAAATTAATAAACTTTTAATAAATATTAAATGCCCAAGTAAACACTATTTGTTCATCAGATCATCAAACTGGGTCGAAACTGAGCTGACCAACTGAACTAGGTGCCCTGCTAAAAATAGCAACTCCTGCCTGCCTGACTTACTATAAATAGTAAGTATTTGTAAATCACTCTGGAAACGTCTACTAGGGCCCAAACCTGAATCAACTGAAGGAGTAATGTTCCCGCACACCGGATAACTGCCTCAAGTGATCCTCTACACACATCTGTCAACCTACGAGGATCAGAATGATAGGCTAACCTCTAAACCAACTGTACTGACTAGGAAGGGGACATTACAGTCCGCCCTCCCTGAAATTGCTTGTCCTCAAGCAATCTCAACTCCGGATGCTATAAAATCTCCTCGGGCTCCCATGTAGCATCCTCAACTGGAAAATCTCTCCACTTGATCAGATATTCCCTGATCACCCGCCTCCGAAGATGTCTCTCTCACCTCGAGGATGGCCTCAGGCACTAGTATCAATTTCCCCTCATCATCAAGGGGTGGCAGAACTGGAGAGGGTATCACATGCTGACCCAATGCCTTCTTTAGGCGAGAAACGTGAAACACGTTGTGAACCCTGCTATCCGCTGGTAAGTCCAACTCATATGCAACCTCGCCCACTCGTCTGATGACTCGAAATGGACCATAGTAACGAGGTTTCAATTTCTCCGCACCACTCTTCCGCAGAGTAGACTGACGATATGGCTGTAACATGAGATACACCATGTCACCCACCGCAAAGGAACGCTCAACCCTCTTCTGATCAGCATATTGCTTCTGATGATTCTGTGCCCGCTAAATATTGTGCCATAGCATTCAACTGAGGTTTGCGAGACAAGGCGTCAGCTACAACATTCTGCTTCCCCTTAATGACGGTAATATCAAAATCATATGACTGCAGTTTGCTGACCCATTTTTGTTGTCTCTCATTTAGGTCTTGCTGTCCAAGGAAGTGTTTCAGGCTATTGTGGTTTGTACGCACACTGAACTTGCTGCCTACAAAGTATTGCTTGAATTTAGCCAAAGCATGTATGATGGCTAACATTTCCTTGTCATAAATGTTGTAAAACCTCTCAGGACCCTGTTGTGACCTTTTTCACACATCGCCCCATTGCAAATGGGGACCCTCACTGGTTTGCTCTTAGGGTTTAGCTTTAAGTAGCAATTTCATAGTCTCTAATGTCTGGGAATTTCATGCCAAAGACTAGAGTCATCATCCGAGCTAAGTTGGGAATTTGGGCCTGAAACTGAACGTAAACGTCATGGAAGTGCTTAGAAGACCTTGCAGACAAGGATCGCCTGTGCTTTCGCTCAATTCTGACACTTCCTATTTTTTAGGGATTCTGCTTTTTTGCTTTTTGCTTTTTTCATTTTTGGCATTTCTGGACCAATCTGGAATTTACTATTTTTAGAAAGTTGCTTTTTGCTTTTTTCTATTTTTAGTAAGTTTCTATTTTTAGAAAGTGCTAGGTGTCACTGGCAGTGGGATCAAAAGTTTCCACTTTTGGAACTAAAAAGCAAGCAAAAATCAAGTAGAGGTCTTGAAAAATCACAAAAATCATGAGAAAAGCGCATGCAAGGATGAGAAAAGCGCATGCAAGATGAGAAAAAGCTGGAAAAGGCGCATGCAAAGGTTAAAAAAATCAACTGGACAAAATCGCACCTTCATGAGAAAATCACCCAAAAATCAAGGAAAAAGCGAGAAAATCATGATAAAATTCGCCTAAGTCTGGAGAGGTGCGCCATTAAGAAAATCCAGTTGAATTTTCAAAAGTCCAGTTGAGAAATCCGAAATCTTGAAAAGAAATCCAATTAAAATTCGTCTATTAAGATAAAATCCGCCTTCTACAAGGAATTCCAGTTGGAATGTTCGAAATTCCAGTTGGACAAAGATGAAAATTGACTAAGGCAAGAGAAGTTTCGAACTGGACTTCAGGAACTTCAAGTTGAAGTGAAATTCCAGTTGGGAAGTAGAGAATTCCAGTTAAGAGTCGAATTTTTCAAGGAAAGAATCGAAAATTTTCTAAGGCAAAATCGCTTTGGTAAGAGGAATTCCAGTTGAAATGTGGAAAAGTCCACTTGAAGGTCCAATTTTACTAAAAGGCAAAATAGAATAAATAACTTTAGTTTTATTTTTAAAATGAAACTTAGTTGTCAAACCAAAAGGGACGCCTTGTTTGAAAAGTCAAAGATCAAGATAAGATTGCTTTTTGTTTTAAAGCAAAAACACCCAATGGAAGAAAGAAGTCGACCTAAACTAATTTGGAAAGGTTTTATTATAAAAGATGATCTTGTAAGCTTATTTTCATTATTTGCAAAGTCAAATTTTTTCACAGGAAAATTCCTCTCAAGCCAAAGACGTCTTTCTTCTTCAGCTGCAAACAGATTTTCTTTGATTCCAGAATATAGAGTTCGATTTTCCTCTTCCATTTCCGGAATTCTTAAACAACTGCAAGGTTATTACTGGCGATTTTAGAAGGGAGAAGGATCTTTCATTGTGGATTTGAGAAAATTTCAATGTAAGTCTTTAAAAATCCAGAAGATTATTTAAAAATTCCATGAATGCTCTTTAAAAATAATAAAGGCGGATCAAATTTCATTAAGAATTTATTCTTTACGCAGCCTTTTAATCAAGTTCTGGATATTTTTTAATTAATTTTAAAATTTCTCCAGCCAAGAAATCGCCTTTTTACAAATTTGTTAAAATATTCTAACTTCGAGCTTCGTACAGGCACGATGTCTTCTCCAAAGAACGTGGGAGGTGGAGTCAGGAAAGCTCAAGTAAAGGAAGTCCTCAAAGAATTTTATCCAGAATCCCAGTTATCCTCGAAGTGGAAAAAGGTAGCAGATACCAACTTTGAGCAGTTTAATGCGATTCAACACAAGAGAAGGACGTTTGGCACTCAGAACGAAATGCCCACACCTATTGCCACTAATATCATTAAGTCCGGACTTCATCAAGTAGCAGGATTTCCACCTGCAGCTCAGTGCAGTGAGCTAATGGTCAAGTGTGCCAGAAGGTACAATCCGCAGACAAGATCCATTAAAACACCCAATGGGATCACCTTGGCGTACTTCACGGAGGATTCAGTCAGGGAAGTATTTGGTATTCCCCATCGTCGAAAAATGTTGAACAGGACTCAGCAGGAATCACAGGCCATGTTCGATCAAGCCAAGGAATCCTGTATGGACATAGTCAATTCTAACTGGATCAAGGAACCCAAAAGACACCGCTCCAAGTTGCCAAAGAGGTTAATTTGCACGGATTTTAAAACAGAATACAGTGATATGATTCATATGCTAAACAGGATTATGGGTACTTCTCAAGGAGCTTTCTTCGAAGTATGGATGTTTTCGTATTTGGAGGAGATCGTATTGGGAATGGAGGCAATAAATTGGGCGAAGTTAATAAGTGATAATATCGATTTCCAGTTGAGAAACCTAGAGAAGACCAAAACCTTCTACGTGAGTTCCTACGTGGTTTATATCTTGGCGCGGTTCACTAAGTATAGAGGACTGATTTGCAAAGGGGAAGTTGGACTTCGAAAAGATCAGCTCAAAGCATATGATTGTTACCCGCAGCTCCAGTTGCATTACAGGGACAATTTCAAGATAACTAATGACGCCTTCCTTATGTATATCACGCGAGTGCTTCAAGGAACAGTTCAAAGGAGGCTATCTAAAGAAGCTATGGTGATGCTTGACAAGTTCGGGTCTTGGTTTATCCAGTTTCCGACCTTTACATATATAAGAGTTCATGGATTCTCGGATGCTCCGCATAGACTCCCTCGGTATCCAACAGACAAGATTGTTATGCTCGAAGTTGCAAGGCAACTGGCATGTGTAGACTCTATTCAGGCGAAAAAGAACAAACAAGGAGTGGATTTTCCGGTTGCAATTGGAAAAATGCTATAAGTCTACCCCTCATTACAATCAGCCAAGACAGCAAGGGTAGAGTTGCAAGTTCAGCACTTATAATCCAAGGTCCGATTATGATCCATACCTGAGAGTTCACGGGAAGAAATCCCTTCATGTTATGCAGATTGAAGACTATTGGTCTAACTTGGTGGTCGAGTATGGAGTCAGGAAGAAGACTTGGTCCAGAATTCCAATTGAACTTGTAAAAAGGTGTGGCTTGTTCCCTATACCTGACCAAGTAAAAGACAACGGGGACTACATACATCCTCAATTTGAACGAGAAAAGGATAAGCCCATCCTGTCGCCTAACTGGACGCAACTTGAGATGACCGATTTGGGCATATTGATGAAGGATATTTTAGCATACTCAAGGGAATGGGTTGACAGTCAGATCAGCAGGTTGAGAAAAGAAGGAATTTCTCTTACCTATGCCACATTGAGCAATAAGGAAAGCCAGGAGGAAGCAATTGGCCAAAGTCTTGATGAACTTTCGTATCCTAGCAAGAGGAAGGTAGTGAGTAAAAATCTTCACACGGAGGAAAAAGAATCAGCTGACGGAGAATTGGAAAGTAAGAAGCAGAAAGTGACTGAAAATCCATCATCTTCAAGTACTTTATCAGTTGGAGTAATTGAAAAGGTGTCCATTGCTGAGATCGAACCAAGCCATGAGCAAGAAGTCGAGTTCCACGAATTAGAACAGTTGGATTCTCTCCAAGAACAAACCCTCACTGAGTGTTTGGAAGGAGATGATACGTTGATGATTAAAGGCGCAGGATATACTAAGATCCTTGAGAACAATGAAGAGCTGGGAGATGAGGTAATTTCTGCTCTAAAAGGAATTAATGATGATGTTCAATTAGAAGATGGGATGGAATTATCCACTATCCCAGCTTGGTTGACCGAAAGTTTGATGAAGAAGTCCAGACCACTGGATGAAGTTCAACCAGTTGAAAGCATGCAAGACTTCCTAGAGAGGATTGGCAAAGCTAAAACGCCAAAGAAGCCTAAGAAGTATTCTCAGATTACCAGGAATGAAGCAGGATCCAGGATCTTACAGGTGACAGTCCCGAAAATTGATAAGCCAAGAGATCAGATTACTCCTATGGATTATGATGTTACAACGTTGGACATTGGGCCAGCCACGATAGATCAGGATTTCCATGAGTTGGCGGACACTTCCAAAGCCATCAAGGAGAAGTTCGACAAAACAGAGGAGAAGAAAGAAAGGCTAGAGTTAGAAAATCTAAGGCTAATAGAGTTCATTCAGCAGCTAACAACTCCTTTGCGCCAAGAAAGTGAAGCTTTCGTTCCACCATCATCTCTTACTCCGGAATCCGTTGATGTTCTTGAGGCTATGAGGATCACGAGTCAAGCAACCAAGAGTTGGGTTATCAATATTTCAAAACAGATGGAGCAATTCTTAGAGAAGTGCGCTCAGACTTATGACAGATCTGCCTTGCTTATAACTGAAGTTAGTCAAGTTGAAGACAATTGGGAAGATTTCTAGTACGTACAGAACAAAGTAATACCCCGTTTGAAGGTTTTAAAGGAAGTTTCCCTGCAAATATTGATCCAGGAAGGTGTTATTGAGGAAGGAGCCTCATATGATTTCAGCAAGTGGTATCATTCCTTATTGGCTAAAAGGAAGACATATGATGGAATGAAGGAAGAGTGTGCTGTTATACGGAGTGCAATTGAAAAAATTCAGTTCAAAATCCTCACTTCTCTTGAAGGATTAACAGGACAAGAGCATCATGATGCAAATGGATTAGATTTAGAAGGACTGAAGAAAAATGTGATGAACATTTACTTCAAGGAAGTGCAGATTATTACAGACAATCAGCTTGATGATATGTCTTCCCTTTTGACCTTTATGGATAACTTTCAGAAACAGGAAGATAGATGGGAAGGTACTTTCACTCAATGCCTGGAGACCTTGGACGTGATTGGAGTGCAACTAGATTCTGTGCCGAGCATCTCAATGGAGGAACTCGATTCTGTGTTAACTAAATTTCTTGCATTTGCGGCTAAGGAGCAGTCCAAAGGGAATTGCATTCTGGATTCCCACTTGCTCGAATGATTCACGAGGTGTCATCATTTTCCATACTCCAAGTGGCTTGTTCTACTTGTGCCATGTGTCCTTTGAGTTGGTTATGCTTTTAGGGTTAGGGTTTATTGAAATGATCTTGGCCATTGATCTTAATTCAATCTTGGTTGTTGCTTTGTAATTGGGGTGCCTATATAAACCCCACGCATTTCATTTATTCAGAGAGAGACTTATGAAATTGTTGCTACTATTGCTATTCAAATAATAAGTGGATTCAGAGTTGAGCATTTGTTATTTTTATGAGCCCGCATGGTTTCATGATTTCTTCAATAGAGTAAATTTGTTTTCAAGTATTTTAGATGAATGAAAGATTGATAGTGTTGGAAATAGTGAGATTAGTTCATACCTTTTTCAATTGAATGATTTTCAATTTGATGTGTAAGGTTAGTCTGAACATTGAAACTGCTTGACTTGAATTCTATTACCTATATGCATGGATCGAATTGATGGTGGTATTGTGTAATAGGATATCTTTCGTAAACCCATTGAAGATTGCACCGTCTTTGTCTAGTTGTAGTATTGTGCTTGGCAAAGTAAAGATTGGTTTAAGTCTCACTATCCAGCATTTGTCTCTTAAGTTCGTAGGAGTAGCTTTGCATAAATCTAGTTTCTTAACCCTCATCCCTTTTCCTTTTATTTTACTCCAAACCGAAAATCCCAAAAACACAAATCAATTCCAATTCATATTTCGAATAATCTACTATCTGAGGTCCCTTTGTGAAACCAGCATATCACATCATCCATTGAGCTTGTCCATCCCCCAAAACGAAACATTGGAACTACCGTATGACCTTTCTAGCAATCTTAGCATAAGAGGTAATTTTTCAAGAGAGGATAGAGCATCTCTGGACTCTTTATTCTAAAGTGCTTGGTGAGTCATAAAACACGCATCAATAGACCCCTAAGCTTCTTGCTCTCAAAAGCAATAGGGTGCCTCTCCTGCATCAAAACAGCACCAATGCCCTCTCCTGAAGCATCGCAAAACAAATCAAATGACTTTGTAAAGTCAGGTAATGCTAGCACTGGACATGAAGTCATGATCACCTTAAACCTGTCAAAGCACTCCTGAGCCTGTGGTGACCAAGTAAAAGCCCCTTTCTTTGTCAAATCAATAAGGGGTGCGGCGTGACGTGAGAACCCACTAACAAATCTCCTATAAAAAGCAGACAACCCAATGAATCCCCTGAGCTGCGTAAGGTTCTCGAGTACTGGCCACTCAACTATAGCTCGAACCTTCTCTGGGTCCATACTAACTCCCTTGGCACTGATGATGTGCCCCAGATACAACTTGGCCATGCCTAGCTCACACTTGGACTCCTTGGCATAAAAGGACTCCTCCGCCAAGATACCCAGAACTGTGTCCAAGTGAGCTAAATGCTCCTCCCATGACCTACTGTACACCAAGATGTTGTCGAAGAAGACCAACATGAATCTCCGCAGCTGAGAACTGAAGACCCTCTTCATGATAGACTAAAAGGTAGCAGGTGCGTTGGTTAAACCGAAAGGCATAACCAAGAACTCGAAGTGACCGCAATGGCATCTGAAGGCGGTTTTCTCTATGTCCTACTCCCTCATCTGAATCTGATGGTACCCAGATCTCAAGTGAATCTTCGTAAAGAAGATAGTACCGTGCAACTCATCAATCAACTCATCGATGCGGGGTATCGGGTACCTGTTCTTAATTGTTTTCTTATTGACTTGGCAGTAATCTATACACATCCGAAGTGATCCATCCTTTTTCTTCACCAATACGACCGATGAAACAAAAGGTGACTTGCTAGGTCTGATATGCCCCATAGCCAACAACTCGTTGATTGTCTTCTCTATCTCATCCTTGAGCTGTTTCGGATGCCTGTAGGGTGTAATCATAATGGGCTTTAGGCCCTCCTCCAACTCGATAATGTGCTCAGTGCCTCTGTCTGGAGGTCTGCAAGGTGGAATGTCGTTAAACACTTTAGAGTGTTTAGTCCTCAGTATCTGAATGTCTGGATGGTACTCACCCTTCTGCTGCTCCTGCTGTGCTGGTAATAACATACACTCTGCAGCCCAATCAACCATATCATGACGAATGAGTCTCTCCATCCGCTTGTACGAAACCATCCTCAGATTACTATCTCTGATGGCCTTGATGACATGAGGTTTCCCATTTGCCTTGAACTTCATCTCCATGTCCCGTAGATTGAGTGTGAACTCACCCAAATCATGAAGCCATGCCATCCCTAACACCACATCAGTATCTCCCATATTAACAACATAGAATTCAGTCTTGAACTCATAGTTGTTCAGCCGCATCGGAAGATCAGTTATCTTTCTGTCACATTTGAGGGTGTACCCATCAGCCACCTTGACTTGAATACCCTCAAACTCTTCTGTCTGTATACCTCGTCTCTCTACCAACCGTGCATCTATGAAATTATGAGTAGCACCAGTGTCGAGTAGAGTGATTACCTTCTGACCTGCTAGGAGCCCACGAAGTCTAAAAGATCCATCTCTCTGTAGACTAGTCAAATGTGCCTCCTATAGCTTCCTTCCTCCTTCGTTTTCACAGTCATTTTCAAACCTTTCATCATTTGAATGCTCGGAATCAGCTTGCTGGTCTGACAGATCAGAATGCTCTTCTCCCTCATAAAACCACTCCATCTAGTTATTTTTCACCTTGGGACAAAGAGGGCATACATGTTTATCATCATAGGGTGCCTTGCACCAAAAGCATAATTTTTTCTTCCGTAAATCATTTAGTGTTTCTCTGTCAAAGGGTGGTGCATTTTGTCTCTTAGGATCAGGTGGATCCCTCTTCCTGTCAAAGGGCCTATTCCTGTCAAAAGATCTATTAGGCCTCGTATAGGGTGTCGGGCCCGAATTGAACTTGTTGTGAGGTGCTACAAGTTCCATACTGCGTGCCTTCCTCATGGCCTCCTGAAGGGTAGGAGGATCAAATGCCTTGACCCAACCTCTCATAGGCTCCATCAAACCCTCGATGAAGAGAATAACAAGTCTCCTCTCTGAAATGCCCGTCACCATGACTGCAACCCTCTGAAACTCACCGACATAAGCATCCAAACTACCTGTCTATCTAAGCTGAGCTAGCTCCCTGAAGTAGAGTTCTAGATCCTTCTTGTCGAAACGCTCTATGAGTCTGCTGGTGAACTCCTGGTAAGTAGTGACTGCATGATGGCCAAGTGTGTACATGCCGTGATGCCACCAATCATGCGCCAATCCGTCAAGATGCAGTGTGGCAAACTTAATGGCCTCGTCCTCCTGCATAGGTCTCAATGATAGGTAGTTGTCTAACTTTTGTACCCAAGACCTTGCCAAACTCTTATCAGAACCATCAAAGTAAGGCAAGGTAATCTTGCTGACTGCATACTGTAAATCTCTATTCACCTGTGGCTGTGGCTGCTGATGCTGAGGAGCTCTGCGGTCAAATCTACCTCCCCCTCTAGGTTTATGCACATCCATAAACTCATGAAAAGTCAAAGCCTGCCTGATCTCAGGTGCTAAAGACAAATACTCACCATGAAATCTAATCACATCTGCTACTGACATGCCATTGTGTGGCTGAAACTCCTGATGATGACCCTGCTGCTCTGCCTCCGGAGTCGGAGGTGGTGTCTCTCTAGGTATGAAGGTAGGTTGTCCAGGCCTACGCTCATGATAGATAGGTGATGACGGTCATGGTGCTGATACCAAAGGCTGGTCCACGCCTACAATCCTGCTCGACTGGCCTATCTGAATATAGTGCGGCTGGGATGGAGTATACTGTCTAATAGTGCCCATCAACTGGGACATCATGTCCATCATATTGCCGTGCCTGCGTCTAAACTCCTCCTCCGTAATATCACCTTTTGCATGCGCTTTTCCTGAGTCCCTATGTGTCTCTGCAGGAATCTCACGATCTGCCATCAATGTCGTGACACTATTCTCACTGCTGTTGGAACTGGATCTGTGAATACCCAGAACCCCTGACACTGTCTCACCTTCAGGAATAGGTGGACCTGTCCAATCCTCAACTCTGCCTGTTCCTCTACCCTTGATGTAGGAAATAATATCACTATTCATGAAGAAGCATCGAAAAAGCAACTTCTCACTGAAAAAGCAACTGAAAAAGCACAGGATGGCAGGAAAACTGTGCTCTGATACCACTGTAAGAGACCAGGTGTCTCTCAACCCGATCACCAACTGATACTGCTAAGTTTTTTGTTTGTTTTGGTATTTTATGATTTTTTGGTGGTTTTTGCAGCAATAATGAAATTGCGATTTTGAGAAATAAATACAAATAAATTCATAAATAAAGAGCAATGCATCAAATAACTCCCAGAGCAATGGCAGATGATTTTATTATCATTATTGAGCAACTACAATGCTATCCCGGTAACAGAAGAAGTAAACAAATGATATTTTTTTAAAGAACCTGATTATTACTTGCAGCCGCCTGGAAGAATGAAAAGAAAGTACGGCCCAGCTAGATATTAACTTCTCCTCACAAATAAAGGCTGAAATGGACTCTCCTTGCCTGTGCGTCCAAGATGGTGAAGACTGGAAGGCTGATATGGTAGGCGTTTGGGATGCCAGGAGAAAAGACGTCCTTACAGCAGCAAGTACGGCTTGTCAACAGCATTAAATACAGTCGTACCCTTTTCTTGGGAAGTGCGTCAGATGCCAGTCAATGGTAATCTCTGAAAATGATTCTTCCCGATGAACAATAGAACCAAATACTAAATGGAAACTTTGCTGTAAGCTCTGTATGACTTCTGGATAAAGCCACGTTGATGGACAAGCTTCAACTGTTATTTCACAGCCTCAGTATGCCAGATTCTGAAGAGGGAACGTTCTCCAAAATCAAATGTTTGCAGAAACCCTTGTTTCACAAACCCCAATGCTCTCAGAGAGAAAATAAGACAAATTTGAATAATCATAACATAATGAGTTCAATTTGTCTTGGCAGTATATATATACCTCCTTTCATGAATTCGACCCAAGGCATCTTTTTAATAATCATTTAAATAAATGATTAATTTCGCCCTTTATGACTTAGGACAAATATTTAATAAATGGCGTCCCCTTTTGATTAATAATTAAATGCTCATTTAATTATTATTTTAACCCCTCTTTTATAAAGTATTAAATACTTTATAATTCGCTACTTAATAAATTTAATATTTCATTAAAGTGACTTTATATTATAAAGTCAAATTAATAAACTTTTAATAAATATTAAATGCCCAAGTAAACACTGTTTGTTCATCAGATCATCAAACTGGGTCGAAACTGAGCTGACCAACTGAACTAGGTGCCCTGCTAAAAATAGCAACTCCTACCTTCCTGACTTACTATAAATAGTAAGTATCTGTAAATCACTCTGGAAACGTCTGCTAGGGCCCAAACCTGAATCAACTGAAGGAGTAATGTTCCCGCACACCGGATAACTGCCTCAAGTGATCCTCTACACACATCTGTCAGCCTACAAGGATCAGAATGATAGGCTAACCTCTAAACCAGTTGTACTGACTAGGAAGGGGACATTACAAAGATTTGGTTTTCCTATGATTGCAGCCCTACACGTAGTCTTCGCTGAAGAAAAGTGGTGCTGAGAAATTCAAGCCACGATTCTATGGTCCCTACAAGATATCCAGGCATGTGGGGGAAGTAGCCTATGAGTTGGAGTTGCCCGAGAATAGTAAGATTCACAATGTCTTTCATGTTTCGTGCCTCAACAAGGCACTGGGGCAGCCAATTACTTCATCAAAAGAGTTGTCTTCGTTGGATGAGGAGGGGCATTTGGTTTTGGTTCCTAAAGAGATTGTTGATACCCGTGAGAGGAGATTGAAGAAAAGGGCGATTAAGGAGTATTTAATCAGATGGAGAGACTTGCCAGCAGAGGACGCGACTTGGGAGGGAGAACAAATACTGCAACATCCCAATTTACCATTGCTTGATAGCAAGCATTCTCAAGAAGGGAGGACTGTATTGTCCCCTTCTTATTGATCACCCAGGTGGATATTATAGCCTATTTAATTCCGTAGGCTATAGTTGGGGAAAAGGGGATTAATTTATTTAATTGTTTAGTATTACCTGGCAAGAAAAGTACATTTAAAAAGGTAATGTTAAATAATTAATTAAATATGTTATAAAGTGACTTTTGGAGATAAATTAAAAAGCAACTTAATAAAGTCACTTTATTATTATTTTGAGTGAGAAATAAAGTGAGAAATAAAAGTGGCTTTCGAAGCTCATTTGCATTATGCTTGATTTATATCTCACTTTCACTTTCGGAGATCT